>JADDOH010013171.1:0-26782 GCA_016648135.1 Agrypnia vestita | reverse complement strand
ACCGAATAATCCGGCCGCTCGAATCTATGGAGGAGAGATAATTTGAACTGGTTCCAAGATAGGTCTGCTCGAATAGTAGCCCTATAGAAAATTAACGCCCTATCCTTTAAAAACTCTGGAAGGACATGAGTCAGCTGTTGGACGGGATAGCAGCGCGCGCGCGCTATTTCCTCTAGGCGAATTAAAAATTCGCGCGCGTCGCCGGTGCCAGAATAAGGAGTGACTGGCCAGGAGCCAAAGTTGACATTTGGAATTCTTAATCGCGCTTCTGGTTGTAATAATGAGGGTGCCTGGGTAGCGGTTGTAGTAGATTCGGTTACTGTCAAAGGTGTATCCGTTGTTAGTTCAGGTGCCATAGACAGGTCCTCGTACGCATGGGCATGGGCGATTGGAGCCACATGTGGTTGCGTGCAGGATTCGTTGTGTAGTCTGGCTTGCTCGCGCAATGCGGCCAAGCCAGATAATGGGGTTATTCCTTGATCGCGAAGAGCCTTTCTTAACGTGTGTAAACGAGCAGTTTGGTAATTAGGAATGCTAGAAAGGGTTTCCATGGTAAGGTTAGTGGTGAACTTGAGTAATATTTGTAGTTGCAAGCAGCCGAGATATTGATTTAGAAAATTGAAATTTGAATTACGATGATAGCTAGGCGTATCAAAACTTTTGAGCCCGAGTGTACTCGATGTGGTCCAAAACTTATGAGCCGTACAGTGAGCGTTTTTTGTAGACGGGGAATGGCGCGAATTATTTTGGTAATTAATGGCGATTATTTTTACGCGGTACGACAGTCTTAGGATGTGGGAGGAAAGTTGAACAGTTTTTACAACAAATGCTAGAGTTCTACAAGATTACATAAAAGAGTGTGTACTGATTGACATTATTTTTTTTACTTTATCCATACAATGTGTAACCATTTTTTGACCAATCTGAAATGTGTAAGGGGTGGCCCATGAGTTGGGCGCCAGTGAAATGTTCAATTTTTCAATAAACCCCTGAACGCGGTTGCCGAGAACGTACTTGCTCTCTCATATGTAGAATTTCTTCTACACGATCTAACTGACCAACCACGTTCAGGGTTATCTTACCAGGATTCTAAGCCTCAATGGTTGTGGTCCATTCCCGTTACTTTCTTTCAGATTGGTTGGGGAATTGTATGGAGAAAGCAAAATAAAAAGAACAGGGCCTGTATGGTTTTTACATGAGGTTTAATTACAAAGATGTTATCCAGTCAGTTCAGTACACAGAGAATAGTTCAACAGGCACAAATTTTACAGTATACTATACAGTTTATAAACATGGTTTCATACGGGACAATGACATACAATAGTAAAAAGGTTTAGGAAAAACACAGCGCCGAATTATCAAGTATGACCCTGGTGGCCACTAAAGTCAAAATGGATACTCTTTTATAACGGAATTTAATCACAGTCGGGTCCAATACAGAATATTAATTTACATATAGTTAAGCTTCCAGAGGTCGGCCCAGTAGAGGCTCATGGGATATAAGAGTAAGTAGGAACAGGGATTGGAACAGACTTTGTGTTTCCTATTTTAAAAGTTACATCACTTGAGTTCGATTAATGTCACTTGGTTATCCCTTTGGTAACTTTTTGTAAATAGTTTGCGAATGTTATAGATTGGCCATAATTGGCTGCTGTAAATTATGTATAGGTATAATCAAACACTTGAAACCTGTAATTTTTCTTCTGAGTATGGAGTGGATCGACCACCTTTAGTAAGGGTGCCAGCCCTGACCAGCTGTAGGAAGCGGCGGACGGTTGTCTTCCGTCAGCTGATCGGTCGGAATGCCCGAACCGGGCGGCCGAAGTTTATGGCGATTTTTAAAACAAGAAGACGCCAGCCAATGACGGTTGAATCTTATGAAGTCCAAAGCACGGTATTTTTATTAAAACTTAAAAGAACAGGCGTTGTTTAATAGGGGACGAAAACGATTGTTTTTATTATACCCCTTGTTGGCGGGGAATGTTCAGGACGCCAATAGTAATGTATTATATTTTTTGCAAAGGGGGCTCAAGGCGCTTGCGAGGAACCCTTTTTTTTAACTTTGGTTTACTTCACCCTGGTGTTTATAAAAACATAGAGAACGATTATTATAATGTATTTATTGTGAGACCGACATTGTCTCACACGACGAACTCGTTACTATATGCGTTTAAACTAGTTGAACACACTGTTTAACTTTATAACCCGGCGGGAAGTATTTTATTAAATCGTTTGAACACACTGTTTAGCTTTGTAACACGGCGAGAGGTATGTTATTGGCTCACATTTGAAAATTTACAACGAACAATTCCGGCACCGTAACTTTTATACAAATGGCGGCCGTAATTTGCTTAGGGCGGGCGGCGTAGCTGACACACCGCAGAGCTCGGTTCCCGGATGATGACTCGAAGACTGACTGGTGGAGACTGGCTTGCCGGGCGCGGAGTTATCCTATATTAGCGCGGAGCGGAAGAGGGTGCGGGGGGGGGGGGTTGCGCGCCGGTACAGTTGCTCCAAGAGTATGGCAGCGCGGCCTACGGTGACACGCCTTGCGTCTCCTGCCCGGAGGCCCCGCGAGGGCGGTTCACAGGGATACTATCATAGTGTGTGTGACTTGTAAGCCTGTGTGTGTAACCTACGCGCGCTGGCTCCGGCCGCCTCGCTCGACGTGTGCGATTTCGCGTATTATTTGGTTAGGACGGAATATGTAATATTTACTTATTTTAAATTTATTTTGTTACGACAGAATAGTAATACTTCCTTTTTTGTCTAAAAGGAAGCATTACAATATTTTATAATAATTTTGTTCGCTTTTATTGTCTAAATTTAATTTTCTAAACGCATCAGACCGGCACCCACCAATCAGAGACTCGATGCGGGTAACTATGCTCCGGTCGCTAGCGAGTGCGACCACTCTTCCGCCGACAGCCGTAGTCATAGCACGCACTTTTTAGTGCTGAACGTCAACTCTGTAAATTTGTGCCAATAAATCAATACTATTAATCGTGAATATAATTCACACCCTATATTTATCTATATATCCTGCCTCAGCTGACACATCTCACGCATTGCACGCGCACTCATACAAGACACGTCACTTGCCGACTCGTAGGATATATCTCTGGATGGGTGTACATGTTCTCCCTCTCAGAACACATACATTCACATACACATAATCCACCAAACATTTATAAAAGTGCATTATATGTATAATATATATGAAGGACAGCATTTAAAACATTACCAATTACAATCTTAGATCGAGAGAGTCTTAAAAAGTTATAGAAATGAAATAATTTGAAGTTATAATAGATTGTAGATAAAATTTTTCATTTTTGGTAAGGTTAAGATTTAACAGGACTGAATCACGCAAAATATTACAGTTACTATATTATTGTTCCACCTATAAAATACTGTTATTTTTTTATTGCTAGTGAAGAATTAATAATAAGTAAAGTTATGAGTAGAAATTGCAAAATAAAGTCGTGTGGATATTATTGAAAAGAAATAGGTATTACTCAGATTAATAAAATATTAGATAAACCATCATATAGATAATTTTTTTTTGTTAAAGAATTTAATTTTACATTCCGGATTAAAAACATTTCGACAAATCTTACTAAAAAAATAATGTCAGTCAACGTGGGGCACAAACACAATGCGAGAAAATAAAATAGTTGTTGCGTAAATTGTAGACTGGTTAAAAATTTGTGTCTAAGGCATAGAACTCTCTTAAGTAATAGTTTTATAATGTTAAAAAAAGACGTAACTTTTTATAAACTTATTTCCATTAAATTAAATACTAGTGTAGGACTTAACAATGTTTGTCTAAGGCGTTGTTGGGGAGAATTTTTTACGAAAATGGCGTTATAGGAATTATTCATTATTATTATTATTTTATTGTGTGTATATGCATTACTTTAAGAAAAACAATATTTTTTTTTCGAAATATCGTTTCCTAATAACTACTTTGATGTCAAAAAATATTTATACAAAAACAAATAGCTTCGAGTTGAATAAAACATTCTTCTATGCAAAAAAATGATTTCGAAGCAATTTATCGGCTTTAGTCTCTTCAGAAAATGACACAAAGGGCTGGTAGGAAAATAAAGGTTTCCATCGGGTTTATTCGGTTCGTTCGCGCAGTGTACAGAGCAATCACTGCACATCATGTTCTGCGACTCCTGAATGCCAGTTAACTAACCGGGAAGTTTACCTGATCAGGGTACACATCGAGGGTCGGTCGGGGGGGCGGGAGCCAAGGCAGGGACAGCCGGAGACAAGAAGTCTTCCGCGGAGGAAGTTTTTAAAATAAATCAAATCTCTCTTTGAAGGCACCGAGGCAAATACGCTCATAACGGGACTTGATAAACAAAATTAGTTCACAGCACGTGTACTATTAAAATATTGACATTTCCAAAGAGAGTATGGAGTATTTAGTGCCGTGGAGGCATTCGTGCATCTCAAATGTAAAGCTTTCACAGATAAGATGCCTTCGAAATGTGGTGACGGCGGCAGATGTTAGGGATACGATGAATAGATTGGGGATATTAGAAACAATGGGGATTGCACATTATCGAGATTTTCAATTAGCAACCTATATATGAGTATGAAAAAGCTTTGCAGTCACGATTTCAACCTGCAGATACAGTAGCCGGCAAACATCTTGAAATTTTACGGCGCAGTGGGGGGAAGTTTGCGCATGTAGCATTCCACCAAAGAGACCCAAATTTTGTCTTCTGCGCATTCCCCCACCACGCCAAAGAATTTCAAGAAGTTTACCGGCAACTGTACTTCATGTTCGTATAATTATATTATAGATAGAATAAAGAAAGCAGTGCTGAGATGGTTTGGTCATGTGGAACGTATGAACGAGGAAAGGATGGTTATGAAAATATATGACGCGAGTGTTGAAGGCAACAGGAATAGAGGGCGTCCGCGAAAGACCTGGCACGATCAGGTACTACAAGTATTTGAGGCCCTGTTAAAAGCCGCAACAACCGTAGAACGTGTATCAGAAAATGTATGAATATGGCCGAAGCAAAATTGGTGTGCCAGGATAGAAGAGTGTGGCGTTCAATCCTGTCTGCCTACCCCTGCGGAGAAACGGCGTGATGGTTAGTTAGTTAGTTAGCTGAAATGGAAGCATGAATGCATGAACATGAAAATTGGATATAGCGATTTGAAGAATTCGATGTGTGGATCTATAGAAGAATACCCAAATGGATGAACAAAGTTACGAATGAAGATGTTATGGTTTGGATGAATAAAGAAAAATAAGTTATTAAAACACAACAATATTATAGGGATTGAAAATGGATTAACGATTCTCAACTAGATGAATTAGACACATTTTGGCAACAGCTTTGGTAACTGAAAATATAATTTCGTTTTTTTATATTTAACATTGCACAGAACATTAAAAAATTAATGAAAAGATAAATATTATGTGCATAAATAAGTTACAATAATATTATGGTACCAAATCTCTTATAATAGCATAAAACATATAATTTAAATAGGAATACATATACACAGGATGTAACAGAGATAATCCACAACACTGATTCAGATAGTCTCGTGTAATATACCAAGACAAACGAGACATCACGAAGTGCTCTTTGTAGGGATCCACAAGAATAACTATGCATTAAATTCACCGTTAACACACATGCATCGCCTTGGAAATAAATACTCGAAATTCGTAGACATTTTTCGTTGTAGGAGCATAACCGAATTAAATAATTATTTAGACTTAAAATATGGCAGTAGAACTAATTAAAATTTAATGGACTAATTTTTTTTTAGAAAGTGTTCTGATTATTGTTCATTTCCCTTTTCAATATGTTTTAATTCTATATTTAAAATTTTTTATTTTTGGTTTATATTATCTTCTTATCTTATTTATTTGGGAAATTGGTTTAATTATCTTTATTTAACTTTATTATTAATTTGTTAAAGGTTTCTCATTATTACTCTTTGCTTTTGTACTAATCATTGTTTATATAAATTAGTAATTTCTCTGAAATATGTTTTATTTCTACTATTTATTTTTTAATTAAATACTTTAAAAAAGAATAATTTCGCTCCATGAGACATATATGATATACCTTTATTAATGATGTCCTGAGACAAAATTCAGTATTTTGCTCTTGAAAAATTTGGACAAACACAGAATATTCTGATTATAAAATACTGGTCTATAAAGAAGTTTAAAAAAAATTGAAATGATATTTCAGGCGTAATCTAGTGTGATGCTAATAATTCGGAAGAATTTCATTACACATAGGTATAAAGGATATTGCTTTGAAAATTTCCAATCAAAAATAGATATTTCACTTGTGACATCTGTGTTTAATTAAGGAGAATAATAAAGCTTTGATAATTACAACATACATACGAAACGGAATTTAAAATTTAAATATATATAGGTACAACTTCCAAAAATTTGATAGATGTGGTTTTTTATCATGGGTGGAAACCGTGAACGTTACATTATGTATTAGTGATTACTTAAGCTAGCCGTATGATGAGCCGTAAGCCCTATGAACATCAAAAGATTTTTTCTACACTCCCATAAAAAAATATAATTTCGTCGCTATGAGATATCCATAATACATCTTGATTAATGATGTCCCTGGGAAAAAATGTAGTACCGTGTTCTGAGAATTTTTGACAAACTCAAAATAGTCTGACTTCAAAGATAACAGATGTTTAGTTGCAGATGTACGACAAACATGTTTGTCGCTGACAAGACTAACACGCATGTGATCAATTATTGGTGGAAGTGTAACAATACTATGGTTGAGGTGTGTAGTGTTGTGAATGTAGTGGTGTAGTGTTGTTCCTGACGAAGAGACGGGTACGTCTCGAAACCGGTAGACCTAAAATCTGGTAGTGGTTTTTACAAAGTTAACTAACAATCTGTTATAATGTCTAACCACAAAGTTAATGCTTTAAATATTAATAATATTAATAATATGACTTCAAAGATGTTTTTTTCCCAATATTTTTTACATTTTTCTATAAAACGTTAGAATATTACAAAAACAACTTATATCCAATTACAAATTCATTCTCTTTGATATGACATATGTCAAACAAAATGATGATAACCTTACAAAAACGTACTGGTAAAATGTCTGATTTTAATCATTTTGTTTGTACTAAAGCGAATGAATTTTAAATATTACTTATAGGTTACTTTTATGATTAACCAAAGTTTTACCGGAGATATGACAGAAATATTAAAAAAAAAACTTAGAAATCTTGTCTTCAGAAAAATTGATATTAGGACATTGTTGCTTCAATTGCATTGTATTTTCGACTTATGATTAAGGCAATAATCTACCTGTAAGATATTGTGTGCTAACTTTGTAACACTCTGTATGCAGTAACAGGTACAGTGTTCCGGTATTTGATGAAATATTTGTGAAAAATCAAACATGCGTCTAAGCGACGGCATATTCAGTATTCCGTATTTTTTCGTTATTTTTTTGCCAATTCAGGATTCGTTTCACCAGAGTTTCATTATGCACCGCTAGTCTCGCTTCGTGCGACGAATCCTATTAGCGATCCTTGCTTCAGAGCACCATTTGAAATATTTAGGTATTGAAACACGTATATTTTACACCAATCCTATGCATGTGTTGAGATTCGATTCTCGACGTTACTTATGGAGTCATATCGCAGAATGATGAGGAGAATGGCGAGACGTACTCTCCTGATATGAGAGGTATAAAAGCAAAGGCAGAAAAATCTCACTGAAATGTTTCTTAGATATTGAAAAAAAGTAACCCATAAAAACCAAGTTTTTATTTTACTCCCTTTCTCATTTACTAGTTGAAACATTTTTTTTTCGCTTAACCTACGCGTTGGGCTTCGGTCGGGCGACGCTACGAAAGGGAGTAATAAAAAATTTCCAAAAATCCAAAATTATACTATAATCAGGTTTCGCGTCTACCAAACGCGTTGAAATATCTTCATACAACTTAATAATTTGTATGAAAAAATCATTCAAAATTTTAAAAATCCAAAAAGTTATCAATTTTTTTTTAACGAAAATTTGATAGATCTTCTTGATCGTCGCCACGAGTCTGCTTGCAAAGTTTCAGCTCGAATGGATCACGGGAAAGGGGTTTAAAATGGATTCAATGTTTTTTTGTCAGACAAGAAGACAAGCAGACGCCACGAGTTAATTTAAAGGGAGTAAAAACCTGTCATTTCTCAAATTTCTCTGGAATCTGTTTTTTTTTGAAATTTTTTTTGAAAAATTTTCAAAAAACTACAATTTTTTGAAAATAAGTTTTTAAAAACAATTGCTACATCAGTTTTTATTTTACATCGTATTGTAAAAAAATATTTCACTTTATAGATAGACTCATATAGATATTGCAGTGTTTGCTACCAAATAGTGGACACTGCTGCTTTTGCTATTAGAACAATTGAAGGCGTCCCGATAAAAAAGTTCTATATGCAAAAAAAAATTACACGAGAGAGAAAAAATACTTGTGAAATAAATAACCAGAATTTAATGTTATTAATATTTAAAGTATTAACTTTGTGGTTATACATTATAAAATAATATTAATTAACTTAGTAAAAACCACTACCAGATTTAGGGTCTACCGGTTTTGAGACGTACCCGTCTTTTCGTACACTACTATATTCACAACGCTATACATCCCCACCATAGTATTGATAAACTTGCACCAATATTGATCACATGCGTGTTAATCTTGTCAGTGATTAGCCTACTAAATATTCAGGAATCTACCGAGAGAGAATGAGAGAGGGCAGAGTCTAAAGTGGGTGTTACCAAATCTTTTGTGAAAGTTCAAAAAAAAACAAAGGGCTATAAGGAAAATTGATTTGGTTATTAATTAAAGGTAATTTATTATTCACCGCTTCTCTGATGTAAAAAATTTCTAAATTATTTAATTTTAAACCTTTATTATTAGTATTTAATATTTTCACCCCTATTTTTGAGTCAAATTTATATGAGGTAGTTTGAAAATTCGCAAAAATTGTTGTTATTAAGACACCTCATATGTTCTTTGATTCTAGTATTAAAATAACGAGATGTCCTTCCAATATAATGTGATAGACACGACCTACATGTTAATTGGTAGATTCCTGAGTTGTCCATTATACTATTTTAATAAGTATTTTTCCTATATAATATAGACCATTTTATAATAATAAAATCAGTTTGTGATCTGATGTACTATATATATCCTTTTTATAGGCATGCTTTTAGTTGGATATTGCTGTCATTGCCATAATGTTCCGGTCTAAAATTGACATCAATTCTTACTTTAGTATGAAACGGCAATTTCTTCACGGACACATCCTTAGTGGTTAATTGGTTAAAATGGATGCTTTTGCTTTTAAAAGTGATTTTGGAAGGACTAGAGCTATATTTTCCATAAAATATTGAAATGAGTACATTCTAAATTAGTAATACTCAGTCACTCCATTGAAAACATTTTTTTTATATTACTGCCTTGCTTTTACTGCTTTGCATTCATATGACTCGAGCAAACTCGTAAATCGAATCTCAACACACTCATATGATTCGTTTAAAATAATCACTGTTTCAATTACTAAATATGTCTCATCGACCGTTATATAAACATTAAATCTTAAACAATTTGAAGTATATTTATCTGTTTTCTGGATCTGTTTCTTAAAAATATATGGGTTAGAAATGCACCGGCTTTTCACGGGAGTGAAAAATAAATTTGGTAGATATTCAGAATATTTTGAGTTTGTTCAAATCTTTCAGAACAGTGCTGAACAAACTCAAAATATTCTGAATTGTAAATACTGGTAAAAAAAGAATTTAATAAAAATTAGAAATATTATTTCTTGGCGTATCCTAGTGTAATGCAAGTAATTCGAATGAATTTCATTACACAAAAAAGTATATTGCTCTCAAATTCCGTAAATCAATTATAGATTTTCTCATTAGCGACATTAACGATATTAAAATAATTAGCGACATCTGTGGGGATTTAGGGGAATGAAAATGGCTTTGTACAGGCCGCATGGAAAGGCGGTTACGACTCATGTGTGAAAGCTTGTCACACAATTTAAACATATATACAAGTTCCGAAAAATTAGTAAGCATGGTATATTCTATCATGGGTGGAAATAGCGAATGTTACATTGTGTAAAGTGATCCCTTAAGCCAACCATAAGATAGGTCATAAGTCCTGTGTACACTCAAATGACTTCTATACCTACTTTTCCATAAGAAATACAGTTTCGTCTCTGTGAGATTTCTATAATATACATTAATTGGTAGATATTGATTGAACTGTGATATTAGCGCCGTGGTGAAGTAAAATTCTTCGAAGCACCATGTAGCTGGGGGTTTTCTTTGCTTAATTTCTTTCTTTCTTAGAAACCACTTGAAGTGCATAAACCTCCCGACCAAGCCCGCGGCTACTTGCTGAGATCAAAACAGGACACGGCTTTGTTCAAGAAACCTGAAAGGATATATTATAATACAGGATAAAATGTATTCTGTAAAAGTACCATTGATTAATTTGTCTGTACAAGTGGGCTACGCTTCAGAGGAATCAGCACACAATAGCAATGTGTATTTTATTTTTAATGAGATACTGAACACCGAAACAAAAACAAAATATATATAAAACAATAAATTATCATTATTTAAAACTCAGCCCACTATCTCAATTACAAGTGTATTCGGCCTGTTCTAGCAACATGCATATATGTATATTCAAAATTTTCAAGAACAATATACTGGATTTTGCCCTCAGGTGGACATCATTTATTAAGATATATTACAGATGTCTCACAGAAACGAAGCTACTTTTTTACGAAGAAGAATGTCATATACATACATATATTAAAAATATTGCTTGGAAGAATCCGATCAAAAATATACATAGATATCTCATCACCAACGGCGATATCTGGACTTAGTTATGTAAATGACAAAATTTTCAACCACAAGTAAAAATACAACACGCATGTGCATTAAGGCGTGCATATTAAACACATATACAACTTCGGTTTTGATAGGTCATGAAAGTGATGATTTAAGCCAGCCAAACGATAGGTCCTAAGCCCTATGGACACCTACCTAATTTCCCATGTAAAAAAAGTATCTTCGTCTCTAAGAGACATCAATAATATATCTTGATGCATATGAATATTTAGTACATTAATGTAGTGTGACAATGTAAAAATATGTAAAAAATAATTATTGATTCAATGTTCTATGGGTTCGGGTCGTCGTCAAAAAAATAGATGTTGTACAGGAGTGACTTTTTGAATGATGATAGGTCATCTGCAAGAATATCAGTATCAATGTTAAGATCAGCACAATATGTATTGTATGTACAACACATTCTTGTGATGGGAAAAAAATAATCCAAACTATTAGATGCTGACTTATTCTTAAGAACTCTGGATTTCTTAATATGCAAAATGTCAGATATAAGAAGAGAATCAATAGCTCCACTGAGAATCTTATGTAGCACAACAAGATCGGATATTTTCTATCTCAAGTTTGTGCATTTTGACAAAGGCAAGACTATCCTCGTAACTGTGAAGATTATGCATGCGAAACATATGATCTTCAGCTAAATGAAAACACGACAAAGTATATGATCATTAGTAAACAAAACGAAACGGATGATGGCGCCTTGTACATAGATGTAAATAAACTAGAAGAGTAGATAAGCTAGTCTGGGATGTAGATTAAACGAGAACGGCATTCTTCTGCTTAAATAATGTATCACGCAGCCATGAACTAACAGGGAGAAATATCGCTCGCTCTTTCACTCCACGACCTACCAACCTTCCCTAAATTCGGTTATTAATGGCAATGTTATGATACAGTTGCGAAAGGATTAAGAAATCCTTAAAACGGTATAAATCCAGAAATAATAATATCCACAAATGACGAAAAACGAGTAGTTTTGGTCTTGTGGCAACCTCACTCCAGACCAGAAAGTTAGTCCTATTTTCATAGCCCAAGCGTTTAGCTTAGTTTGAAAATAGTAAGAATATTGCTACGACACGTATTCCGTGTGCGCATCTCTATTTAAAAAGAAAATTAAAATTAAAACTACCATAATTCAAGGTTAAACTGCAAAAAGAAATAAGGTCCTGAAAGACAAAAGAAATCATTCTGGCTCAAGAATCCGAGACAATGGTTCAGGAATTCCAGTCAAACTATTTGGAGTAGCTTCAAGCATGACATGATCGCCAAGATGATCGATAACGTCCAGTGTGCTGATATTACATACTAGCTATAACCCGTCAAAAATGACTAACTTATACATTTCTTATACATTCAAGTCTGCGAGAACAGCGCAATCTAAAATAATGTAGCGTCTTGATAACGTTAGTGATAGACATAATTAAATAAAGAATTATAATTTTATTCGCTTCTTCCACCTTATTATTTTATCTCATTATTTTTTGAGCCGTCTGGTAGCGTTAATAACGTCCATTTTTATATAGAGAATTATATTTTTTGATTAATGATTATAACCAATGACTATAATAATGGATTAATGATTATATTAGGTCCTTACATATGAAATTGACGTTTTGCCGTACTGGCAAATTTGATCTCAAATATCTTCTCTTTGGTTAGGAATTCCAAATACAAATTTATACAGCTATTTACTCATGTATTTGTGTTTTGAAAATTATAATTCATTTGTTTTTTCCTCAATTGTTTTTTTCTTTGCGTCACTCAGTTTACAAAATGAAAAACTTGAAATATCGCATTATTTACGAGTACGAGTTCCACCGTGGCACCAGTGCTGCAGAAACGGCTAGAAGGATTAATGATGTGTATGGCGACGGTGCCGCAAAAGAAAACACAGTGCGTTTTTGGTTCCAACGTTTTCGTTCTGGAAATTTCGACCTGCAGAACAAGCCCCGTGGACGGCCGGAGACCAAAGTTGATAATGAAGAATTGAAGGCTATTGTGGAAGCGGATCCATCGCAAACCACATCCGAGTTAGCTGCAGGCTGCGGTGTTAGTGATAAAACTGTTTTAATCCACTTGAAGCAAATTGGTAAGGTGAAAAAGCATGAATGGTGGGTACCTCACGAATTGAGTGAAGCAAATCAACAAACGCGCGTTGACTGCTGCGTTGCATTACTCAACCGGCACAATAATGAAGGGATTTTAAATCGAATCATTACCTGTGATGAAAAGTGGATCCTGTACGATAATCGGAAGCGCTCATCGCAATGGCCGAACCCTGCCGAACCAGCCAAACCATGCCCCAAGCGAAAATTGACTAGAAAAAAGTTACTTGTGAGCGTTTGGTGGACTAGTGCTGGTGTCATTCACTACAGCTTTCTTAAATCTGGCCAGACGATTACGGCAGATGTCTATTGTCAGCAACTGCAAACCATGATGGAAAAGCTAGCTGCTAAACAACCGAGGCTAATTAATCGCTCTAGGCCACTGCTGCTTCATGATAACGCTAGACCACACACTGCACAACAGACGGCTACCAAATTAGAGGAGCTTCAATTGGAATGTCTAAGACATCCACCGTACTCTCCGGACCTTGCCCCAACAGAATACCATTTTTTTCGAAATTTGGATAACTTCTTGCAAAGGAAAAAATTCAACTCCGATGGGGCAGTCCAAACCGCCTTCAAAGATTTTATTGATTCCCGTCCGAATGGTTTTTTTAGTAAAGGGATCGATGAACTACCTATGAGATGGCAAAAGTGCATAGATAGCAATGGTTCATACTTGATTAAATAAATATATTATAATAAAGAAAAATCGGCTTTAAGTTCCTCCCATACTAAACGCCAATTTCATATGTAAGGACCTAATAATAATGGATGCACTTTTAGTTTTAATTTTTTTACTGAAATATAAAAAAAATATAATTTGAAAAATTTTATTTAAAAAGCATAAAGTTAATGTTTTCATTTTATTTTTCAATAAAAATTTTGAAATCACTAATTTTTAAAACGGAAAAAGACCAGCTATTGGCTTCTAAATGGTGGGGATGGGGAATACATCGCTATTGGATATCTTACAATCATGTCGGGCTCCTTTATAAACCATGGTGGCATATTTGCTAGATTTTATGATTTTAAAAAATTATTTATGGATTTAAATCCCAAAGGAAAGAGACTTTTGGCCCAACAATAAAAAATATTTTTTGTTATTAAGCGAAGGAAACGATTGCCACGGTGGAAAATACGGAAACACGTAAAGACTGTCAAAATATTTTTTGGCAGACGTAAATCAAGCGTGTGTAGAAATAAATACAAGCGTACGACGTATTTTCTCTGCGGAGGGCAAAGTGGATTAACAATCTAACAGTCGTACATTGTTCCGCAACATTTTGTATGTCTACTCGTTCGAGGAATTAGAAAAATGTTAAATTATTCACGTCGCAATTTATTTTATGCCCGTGTTCACGGATGAGATATTTATGAGATTTTTGACCCGAGACAATCTCAGAAATTTGGAGGATACTCTCAGGAGATTTTTTTATAGACGATTCTTGTCTTTCGTAGTCCACGTGTATACACAAAATCGTGTATACACAAAATCTCACGTCTCACTTCTGTTCCGTTTTCATTTGGGCGAATTTGAAACTCTCGAGTATCACGGAGCACGGAATAAATGTTTGTAATTGAATGCCTATTTTCAGATTTAATGATTGTAGGTGTCTATGGTTCAAGGTGACGTTAATTCACACGGGACCGGGCTATTAAATCGAACATCGTGTACACGGTTGAATTTTTAAACACACGGACCGTCAACAGGTCATTTATGATCCTAATAGATGGTCATTTAGTGACATTAGAGTACAAGTTTGTGTATTTTGTGAACATTTGAATCTGATAATATATAATACACTTTTATACGGTTAGTAAATAATTAATAATGAAAAATAATAAATGATAAAACATATAAATATAAAAATATCACGGATCAATAAGCAGTTCAATAAATTAAAAAAAAATATATATTTAACATAAATGTACATCGCAAATCAATAATTTTTTAAAATAAATAAATCAATAAGTTTTTACATAGTAGGTACACAATTAATGATAAAAATAAATTAATTAATAGTAAAAAGTGTCTTAAAGATAAATAAATTGTAATATAAAGACTTGTTTAGCAGGTTTACGGTGAGTGCACAGGTTCCAAGGTCAACATCGTGTGTCTATGACTAGCATGTATTACACGCTTGAGGGACCGTCAACCAATTTTATCAATATTTCGCTTTTGGACCGAGCCTGTGTCATGAAGAATATTTCAAGTTTGCAGTATCTGGACGATATCTCGTTAAATTGGTTGATCATTATAGGTTGAGGAGAGAAATAGCCTAGATTGGTGTTGTGAAATTTAGTGTGTAAAAGGCTTGGTGACCTCATTGATCTCTTCAGGGATGTTAATGTATATTTGTGACAGTATTGAGGGGGTGTCTAGTTTGTTATGGACTATTTTGTAGAGAGTCATTAGGTCTGTAATATTTCTTCTTTTATTTAAGGAATATTTAAGGATATTTGTTTCTATTTATCAATCACACGTCTATATGATACTGAAAATTATCTCACTATATCTTTCTCTGGGGGACATTTAACTGATTTTTATTAATAGTTCAGTTATCTGCCTACCTTTTTTTTGCTACATTTTGTGTTTTTGAAGGTATGATTTAGTCATGCAACGAAATGCGCGCGCATCATTCGACGGAAGTTTTCACACCGTGAAGTTATTTAATGCAAATCTGTTTTTAACTTTGTAACCGCCATCTGGCGAAGCCTTACCGATGGTCTTTAATCTGGATATTTACGAAGCTCGGCGGATATCACCACTGCATTGAATAAAGTCCAATTTTTTCCTGACGTAGAACAGAAATCTGTAATCTGCGTATATTTCTTTAGTTGTCAGTTCTTACGTCTGGTTGTTTCGTGCATTCTTGTGTTCAAATAGTCTTACATTACGTTGTTCTTTGGCGGTTCTTACCAAACCACTTAGGCTTTTGAAAATCAAACAAATGTATTGTGACCACACCAGATATCGATCCTGGAACCTCCGTTACGAAAAGCCTTTTTTTGTGGCAACTGACCTATGGCAGCCCTTTTTGCGTTAATGAATTTTCAGGTGAAAATTTCAATACGTGTACATGGTAATGAGATTTACTTCAACCACATTCATCTCTGCGATTTTTCTTATAATGTCTCATTCCGTTTATTTTTTTATTTTTTTAAAATTATTTTTTAAAATTTTTTATTTTATTTATTAGAGACACTAACAGGATAATAGGTACATGATACTCTGATAATAAACATTATAGTGAAGACTATGCCCATTATCCCAATTACAAGTGTCTTCGGCACGCTCTAGTAACATGTATTTTTGCAATTAATTATATTTTACATGTACATTTATGTGTATTGTATATTTTGTGTTTGAATGTAGTGCGATTAGTATTTAATGAATGATTGATTTAATGGATCTATAGGCTCATGTCATCGTTTAGAAAATAGATATTGTGTGTGAGTGAGTTTTTGAACGAAGATAAGGTATCTGCAAGAATATCAGCATCAATGTTAGGGTCAGCACAATACAAATTATATGTGCGATACATCCTTGTGATGGGAGAAAAGTAACCGACATTATTAGTGTGCTGGCTTATTCTAAAGAACTCCGGGTTTCTTATACGGGGTTTAACATAACATTTATATCAGATAGAGAGAGAGAATCAATAGCTCCGCTGAGAATCTTGTGTAGCACAACGAGATCGGATATTTTCCGTCGGGACTCAAGTTTGTGCATCTTGAAAAAGGCAAGTCGATCTTCGTAGCTATGAAGGTTGTTGTGCTGAACAGCTTTGTATGATAAAATACGTAGAAACTTTTTCAGCACTCTCTCGATTCTCGTAATATGTGTTGTGTAATAAGGTGACCAAATAACTGACGAATATTCCAATATACTTCGTACTAGTAAAGTATAGAGAAATTTTAGACTTTGAGGAATTTTAAACTCGTGAGTAATTCTGGCGATAAATCCCAACATTGTATATGCCTTGTTTGTAATATTATCAAAGTTTAGAATCTAGTATGACTCCCAGATCCCTTATTGAATCGACTTTAGCAAGTGGAACGTCATCCAGTTTATAAACAAATTCTATTTATGAAATATTTTTAGTGAAACTAATACATGAACATTTCTTAGCATTAAGTGACATATTATTTGCTTTACACCAATTTGATAGTTCGTTCAGATCTCTTTGTAGGAGATGACTATCTTCCAGGCTACGAATGGTGGAATAAATTTTTAAATCATCGGCATATGATAGACACTTATTTCTTAATATATTTGGCAAGTCATTTATGAACATAAAAAAGAACAAGGTGAGAATCTTGAAGAACTCCTGAGGTGATAGAAACCGGAAATGAATCATATCCATTTACAGTCACCACTTGAGTTCGATGAGAAATGTAAGATTCTATCCATCTCACTAAGTTGCCATGGATTTCTGTAGCATGAAGTTTTGTCAAAAGTATACGATGATTCACCTTGCTAAACGACTAAAGACTTTCTGAAATCTGTATATATTACATCCACTTGAGATCTCGAATCAAACGATTTGCAAATCTGACTCACAAACTCAAGCAGGTTGGTAGCTGTGGATTTTTTTGAAACAAAGCCGTGTTGATTAATGCAAAGTGTCTGACAAAAGTGGGCGAATATGTATCTATAGCAAATAATCTCGAATATCTTTCCAAAACAAAATAGTTTACGTATAGGTCTATAGTTACTAATGTCACTTTAATTTCCTGTCTTATTTCACATGGTTCCATAAGAACAAATAGCTTTTATTAAAATACATACAGTTTGTTAGCTAGTTTTAAGAGTAGCTAGTTAGCCTTGACATATACGAGTACATATGTGTACATCGTACCTTCGAGATTTTTTCAGACCATATATAAAGTAAATAAAGAAATATAAAATATGAAAGTATGAAGACGTACTTTTGTACGTTTGGCAGTCAAATCAGCTCGAATAATACGTTACTTCCCTCAATGCTGTTTGACGGAAAGTAAGAATGTACCACTCGGGAGATGTGATATCTAAATGATTTATCGCATTTCCATGCTAAACACAAAATTTATTTTTCCCGGATCCAATATAACTTTTCTCCTATCGACATAAATTTTCATGAGGTGAAAAAATATTACAAGTGATAAAACTGTAAGATTTGCGAGGAAATATTGTGTTTGAAATTTGAAGACGTAATAATAAAATCTCCTCCAATTCGAGGAAGTATTACAATCTGAATAATTCAGGGTAAGTTCGGGTCTTGAGGACTTTTGTCAAGGAAATATTAATTTACCTCCCGAAATTTTACCGAAAATCATTCTCCCCTTACTTCAATATTTTCTGGACCGAAGGCTACTTGTCAAAGCTGAATAATTTTTGAAGAAGTTGATATTTGGATATTATTTATTCATTTGATTTTAAAAAATCACTCTAGTCGTTGAAATTAATTTATTATCATCTCAAGTAGAAATACGATTGCCATGTTTATAATGAATATTTTTATATGTATAAAGATCAGTTTTCTTCAGTTTCACCATGTTTTTTAACAGTTTTTTTCGTACTTCAGTATACTCTAACATAATTTTCTTAAACAATACATTTTTTTAATTTTTCAATAACTGCAAAATGACTGTGATTACATTATATATAAAATTAACTAGAAAACACTTTGTACCCATTCATTCGTTGATAAATTAATAATTTAGTGGTTTATATAAAGTATTTTCTTGTTCAGTTTACAATTTTTTTTGATTTTCTTGTTTTTCATATTTGTTTTTATTAAAATGTAGTAAATTTTATAAGTGAGAGAGTTTATTTAAACAAATAACAATTAAATCTTTAATATGCGAGATTAGAGACGGTGTCGTACTTGATAGGCACGTCATAAATTTTTTTGTATTTTTTAAAGATGAATGTAATTAAAATTATATAAACATATTTTCCACATAGACATTTCAGTAGGTATGCACATTTTTTAGTAATAATAAATAAATATATTGATCATTTAATTGGGTAAAAAACATTAACAATGCAATCTCTGTAAATTAAATTAACATTTTATATTTTACTACTAGAGTTTCGAAAGCATACTTCACCTGTCGATGAGAGATTCTGAAAATCGAGTAGTAAAATATAAATTTATATTCTCACGTAGAGTTAACAGTTTATTAAGATATTTAATAGATGTCTTATAGAGAAGTCGTCTTTATGAGACATCTGTAATAGAGTAGGAGTCAGCGAACGCTAGATTAACGTTAAAGTATCAAACCTGAAATATTTTCTGTAGCACTATAGTAGGTAAAAAAGTTTGGATATTATGATATTTGAGACAAGGGGTTTTGGTAGATAACATATAATACAGGTATAAAAAATGTAAAAGTAAATCATTAAAATATGAGGTATCGGGTAATATTGTGAAATAGTGGCCCGAATGGAATACACAAAATGCAGATTTGTTACTATAACGTAAATGACATGATTATTTATAGAACTTCAAAGCATCTGATGGAAGAAAAGACTCGCGAAAAGCGTCTGGCAATTATTAAATACCAGTTGTAACCCGTCAAAAATAACGGTACTTTTATATGTCGGTTCCTAAAGAGTATATATTTACTTATTTATGAAAAAAGGTAAAAATTTACAAAAAAGAAAAGAAGAAAAAAAAGGAAAAAAAGTTACGGACGTTACACGAAATTACAGGATAAGACTGACAGACGGACGGACCGACGTACGGACGGACAGACGGACAGATAACGAAATTATTATAAATGAGATGAGTGCATAGTACTGTCCCGTTAAACATTAAAAAATCAGCTTCGTTTTTTTCGTACCTGTATTACCTGTTACCTGCCGAAATCCCCCGAAGTCAAGTGTCATAATATCTAAACCTTCTTTCCTTCTATATTGTATATGTAGAGAAAATATTTCAGGTTTGATACTATAACGTTAGCCTGGCGATTGCTGGCTCATTGTCTATATATCTTGATTTACGATGCCCATCTGGGAATAAACTCCAGTATTGTTTCTTGAAAAAATTGAACATACTCAAAATATTCCGAACAGAGTTTATATTTTTCAGCCAATTTAATGATCGTCATGCATAATCTCTACAACATTACGCCAAATCCATTAATAATATAGAAATGTTGATTTACCGAGCGATCGAAGGGTTAACTGAATTCTTTTGCCGATTACTCTGCGCTATCATCCATTAGCAGCAATATCGGATATACCAAGGTAATTTAAATGCTGCATTCCTCAGTCTTCCAGTTATTATTGCAGGGAGGCTAATGGACGTACACAATAACAATATGCCTCGAGTCGATTATTATAATTGCCAACGTATCTGAACCAGATGCGCAGGAAATCATAATATACAATATAAAGTTACTACTAGATCGAAGATTGATTCTTTTAAAATAATAAATTATCACGTGTCATGGCTGCGGGAGGCAAATGAAAACACTGGAAATGATAGTGATTTAATTATTAATGATTAATTAATTATTCAATGTAAAAAGTCACTTAACACGGATTAAACTTACTCTATTCTGTAAATCACACTATTTCAGTAATATATCGCTCTTATATAACTTTCTGAGGAATTAGCTATAAAATAAGTCAAGCGATTCAGTTCGTGACGACAACAGTGCGACATCCGTAGCTTAAAACAGTGTGATCGGCGATTCGTGATATAACACCACGTGATACTAGTAAGCGAGCGAACACAGTGTGACTAACAGAGAGACCAGCGCAGTGAATAAAGAATAAACCGGGGCGAAAAGTTTCTACGTGTGATCATTGAACGGAGTTTACCAGAAGTGATCTAAGCAATAATTAGTGCGAATGAAGGAAAAGTTCAATTATATGTGTGTGAAATATTTGGAAAACATTTATAGACTATAAAATTACGAACGTTACTACAATTTAACTCATGTTCAGTGATTTCTTTGGTTCTAAATTAAACTAAACTAATTTACAGTATGCTTCCATTCCAATAAAAATAATAAAAGAGGAAAGGAAGAGAGCCATATGTCACGTATATCATTATATGTACGAGTACATATTATAATACGAGTATATGTGACGTGTTCAACCTAGTTTCAGGTGCGTTTCCAGCTTCCTTCGTTCCACGCAAACCAGAGATTTCTGTCGTCAAATGAAATTCGTGTGTGTTTTATTTTTTCATTTTTTTAAAATTTTTATTACGTAAGCACTTTTTAGGAAACGTTTTCCAGAATAGTTTTTTCTTTTCATTTAATAGTTAAGACGTCTTAAAACTACTACACATTAATGAATCTTAATAATTACTGATTTCTGTACCTCTTCTTTTAAGTATTTTTTTTGTTTTTTGTCCAAACGTAACATTTTTTAACACTTTTCAATATTTTTTTATGTACCTACTTTTACTTTATATGTTCAAATACCGATATTAAAGCGAAATAACTTGAAACCATATACATGTGAATTATTATCTAATTGTAGAACTATTTTGTAAACTATGCCTGTCTCAACACAGATTCTTTTAGTGAGACAGGCATAGTGCTACCTAAATTGTATACTATATGTGATTAATAAATAAATAAATAAATAAATACATACAGAGAAAGGAGCATAAAAATATATTTAATATTTTCTGTCTTCATTGCCTGGGCTACATAGTCACGGGGTCATGGAAGTGAGAGGCAAATGAAACACTTAAAAATGATAAACGTTTTATTTGTTTACCAAATTCAATAGGAGCAAGGTTATTTAATTCACACTAATTACCACCAGAATATTTCACAGATGTAATTCACTGCATTTTTATCTATCGCAAGGTCGTTTCGCCCAGGTTTACATTAGAAAACTCTGCACGTGCTTACCCACTCTTGTCAATTCGCCTTTCTATGGTCGCGCGTCACTTGTCAAAACAACTCCATGTTCAGCACAATGTCGCCGCGTATTTATAATGACCACCACCACGCCGCGTATTTATACCATTGCTCTGGAACGTTCCGGAATAGTTTAGTCAATTCCGAATTCATGTAAAGTGTTCGAGTGTGTGTAGTTGTTATTATTTTAGACTCTCGTCACCAATAGATTTGGCAATGAGTACAAACACATTTCGCGAAAGCTTGAAAACTTTTAAGGAAAAACTGCGGTCGATTTTAAGGTGTTGACAGTTTTTACTCCCTTTATATTCTCCTATTTAACTCGTGGCGTCTGATTGATTGATTGCTTGTCTGACAAAAAACTTTGGATCGATTTTTAATCTTTTTCCCGTGATCCAATCGAGCTGAAACTTTGCAAGTAGACTCGTGGCGACGATCAAGAAGATCTATCAAATTTTCGTTAAAAAAATAATAATTATAGTATAATTTTGGATTTTTCAAATTTCACCTCCCGTGTACTGCCAGCGCGCTGTTCAATATTACAAACGATGATTATAATATGTCAACGGCCCTGCTGAGGAACACCGACACTAAGGCAATTTAAATAAAAACGCTATATATGGAAATAACATTAACAGCCTCAGAGATTGATAGCATCCTCGGCCAATCTAGAAGTGGATGATGCCCTCAATAAGTGTTTTTTAGTGAGTATGATGAGTAAGTAATTTTTATATTATAAATGGGTGCTTTTTTAGAAGTTATAGAAATTAAAAATGAAATAACACACGTAAAAATCGTCACATAACGGCCATTGTATTGGTTTTGTTGAAAAGATATTGTATACCATTAGTGTTTAGATTAATCACACCAGTACATGAACGTATTCAGCGTAAATTTTTAAAGCGATTGACCTACCATAACATTGTGCACCTTCTCTAATGTCTTTAGCTTATAGACGCAAATGTCTACATATCAAATTTCTTCAAAATATATAAAATAATAATGTGGATTGTTCCAATAAATTATCATGTACTAATTTTAATGCACCTTCACGTGGTTCCATATAAAAATGTAAACCGATAAAATAAAATAAAACATAGGCCGTAAAAAATTTAGTTATCAGTAAAATCACGAACCTATTCTTGCAATATGAGAATTTCCTTGGAATAGACTTATTCACAGACACAAAATATATTCTTATATGCAAAAAAATAATAAGCTTTAAGCCAACGATTAACGTACACTTAAGCACGCGCACCTCACATAAACACACAAATCTCTTTAAAAAAAAATAGAAGCTGGAAGATGGTCTTTAAGGAGCCTCAACAATCGTTGAGCTTGCATGCGAAGATGAATGTGGACGAGGCGAGAGTTGTATGTTAGGGTGGAGAGTGTCCGGTTCCATCTTCTCTGCCTATCCCCGCGGAAAAAAACGGTATAATGGTTAGTAAGCAAGTAATAAATATACGCTATTGTTGTCACAAAACTATAAACATCTTAAAATCCAGGTATCTTTGAAAAATATAGAAGTAAAAAAAAATTCTATAACTCGGGAAAATCTAAAAAAAATTTAACCGTGTTCTAAGCTTAATGCTTGTGCTATGAAAATATAATTAACATGTTAAACTTCTGGAGTGAGGCTTGAATCTCAGAACACTGTATCATAGGCGAGTTTCTTAAACATTAGATTAAGAAGCTATTCTATGAAACAAAATTTAATATATAACTTTATTATGCAATATTATAACAGATATTTCTAGTGAGACAGGCACAGTCCAACCAAAATTTTATATTTAAATTAAATAGTAAATAGAAAATAAATAAATAAATAAAATATTGCTTATGTACTTAACGAACTTTTGAGACTACAATTGTGGATACTAGTACGTATGTAATTTTTTTTTTAGTATATGACCTATTTGCTGTAATTGGTTTTAAATAACAGCGAATTAGTAAAAAAAAACTCAATTAAATTATAAGCCAATCTTGTTTAAAAGCTTTTTAAAATGAACAGGGTGATAAATTTCACACACGACATACCAGAAATTTTGAACGTTAAAACTGAATTTGGTCAAATCGAAGTCTGCAAAAATGAGGCTATATTTTAATGTTTTTCCAAATAAAAAATACTGTAACAATATCGAAAATTTTGCGATAAACTGGAACATGGTTGAATGTTTTTTTAAATACCTGAAAATTTAAAATCACCCAATTTTAAAAAAAATATGCCGAACATAATTTCACTATCGAATTTCACTCATCACCGCCACACTCAAAGCGCTCATTGTCTGCGAGCAAAGGCTTTTCTTTCACTAAGGTATAATTTTTCACATAATCCAGGCACCATCTGGCTCAAATGGCCTGATGAATAAAATATTCCATCTTGTATTGCCGACTGCCTGTCAGACGCCAACTGGAATTGAGGAAACAGAAAACTCTCTCGCTACCCCCGGGGAGTTAAATATCAGCATAGAACAAACACGTACAGTACTGTACCGATTATTTTGATAAGCTTCTACATTATTTGTTCGTGTGTCGACTTTCTGAGAAATACTTCTTTTTATCAAAGCAACTTCAGACGCAAAGGTTGCTTGTGGAATTCCGGCCCACGTTTTATTTTAAGCTTTTTAATATCCTACTCAATTGGGAGTAAATTTTTTTGATGAATTTTAAAGTTGTTTTTTTAATAGATAAATTTGCGAGTTTGCCAAGATTAAATAATTATTTTATAGCATAAGTAATAATACTAAATATTCCATGTTTGGAAATAAACATTTGTTTTTAATTTTTTTGAGACGCCTTATCAATCTGACAATTTAATTCTACAGCTTATATTTATATTTTTAGCAAGTAAAATCGGCGGTTCTCGTAGTGCAGTGAGTACGATGCTAGCTTCTCACACCCAGGGTTCCAGGTTCGATTCACAATTTAATCTATAAGATTTAATCAAGCATGGGTGTTTTGTGATATATTTTGTTTCAGTAATTGGGATTATAAAAAGATAAATTGTATACATGAAATTCAGAGAGAACATTATTTTAATAGAATTCGGAGGATTTTATAATTTTCACACAATTTTACATAATTCTTAGAAAAAATTCTGTTCTCTAGGATTTTAAAAGGCAGGAGCGTGCAGTAAAAATATTGAAGCAGAGATATTGAAGAAAAATATTGAAGAAAAGAAACTTTTCCTAATCATATATTTAAAAAAAAATAAAGATATATCTCGTAATATTCCTATAACAATAATTATCATATTATTCATATTTTAATATTTCACAAGAATCTGTTTATAAATATTTATAATTCCTATAACAATAATTACCATATTATTCATATTTTAATATTTAATAAGAATCTGTTTATAAATATTTATTTTTGATATATTTTCAACGCGCCTGACAGAAGATGAGGAGGAAATATTGTGTACAAAGTATACGCAGAATACATTATTTACAGTATCTAACTGAACTAAAATTGAAAAAAATAATAATTTCAGTTAAGTTATCGTTACTGTGAGTATTATCTAAATTGCAATATTTTATACTATAGATGACCTATTTATTTATTTATTTTATTTATTTATTTAATGTTTATGGAAGACCAACAACACAAAAAAAAAGCATAGAAAACATTGATACAATATAGATGGCCAATTACAGGTCTCCACATTTAGAAATATATTAATTAGATAGAAAGAAAGAATAAAAAATTTAAGCAAACAGAAATATGTCAGTAATGATAAACATTTATGATATACTAAGGCATATTAATTATATAGAAAGAAAGAATAAAAAAAATTTAAACAAACAGAAATATGTCAGTAATGATATAATAATATATCTAAATCATTCTGTATAAATTACATGTTTTAGAGAAATCAATCATTTCAGTTTAAAAAATAAAATCAAATATTGCTGATGAAGTCAATTCCTTAAGAACGAAATCAAAATACTGCTTCAAACTGAGAAAGTGCTTAATTTCTATGCAAGTTTCCTTATATATGTCTCTTTACCAAATTTCATAATTTAGTCAGGAACTGGGTCAAATATCGTACTTACATAATAATATACTGTGGATACATGAAGTATATATGTACAAATATTGTGTATGTATATACAAGGGATATTAAGAGCAAAGACAGCAAAATCCAAAAAAAATAAATGCACTTGTCGAGGATTACTAATTTATAATAAACTGAATTCAAAATTTAATAGAAAACATAATTTTGGACGGGATAGATATAAAAAATCTAGAATTAGGTATATTTTAAATTAATTATCCTCGGTGACTGCATTCAAAACATTTTTTTAAATTTTATTGTTTCTGTCTTCTAGGGTATTATGCTTATATGCATTAGCCCTGATGATGGATCCTATAATGGGATGCGAAACTTCGACCAAAAAGATCGTAAAAATACGGCATAATATCCCTAAAGATTCTGAGTGGCCGTGAAAACCTAAGAACATTATTAGTTTTTTAATATTTTGGATATTGACGCCTTTGATTTTATACCACACATATCATGATATAGTAGGTATATAGTATATAGGTACTTTATATCGTGATAAAGTATAAAATTTATATCATTTCAATACATTAACTAAGACCTTTCTTTTTGTAGAAATACAAGTTCCGTGGCAACTATTCTAGAATTGTTGAATTAGAATACTCAAGTAATATGTAACAAAACAACATTGGGTAGTACATCATTTGAAGGCGGACCAAATTTAGTGTGACCTCAAAATCATTCCGCAAATATTGCAAAACGTTACCGGAGGTAATGATTCGGCCGAAAAGTCGGAAAATCGAGCATCAA
>JADDOH010013170.1:0-86322 GCA_016648135.1 Agrypnia vestita | reverse complement strand
CAAACTCTTAACCCCTTGATAAACTCTTCAAATATAAATCTTATTAAATTTTATAAAAATGTTCTCCAGAATCATAAATCACATTATTAGATAGTAAAAAAATACCGTTCCTATTAGATACTATCGCAAAAAAGTGTTTTCCGAAAATGATGTTAATTTTTTTTAAATTCCCAGTTGTGCAATTCGCGAAATTACTGAATTCGGAGCATTTGCATAACACGAAAAGGTATATCAACATTTCCATTATTGAATTCTGATACAAAGGCTCGCGAGCTTTGAAATGTTAATATTGAATACTTCAAAAATGTTGCTCACTTTGTGAAACTTTCTAGACAAAAATACAAAATGCCACAGCAGAAATAAATTAATCAACATCTGGGTAGAATATAACTTTGAAGCTGTTATTGAAAAAATATTAAGATCACCATTTCAGTTATTTTTACAGATCTGCCTTTGGGTTAGTATGCCTTCGGTAATAAACGAATAAATATATATATTTTTATATTATTTATGTGTTTAAGTATTCATAATCTTTTGGCTATGGATCATTATTTTGATATTAATTTCATTTATATAAATTTATTATAGGTATATTTGTTCATTTAAAAAATGTATTTTTATGTAGGTATACTAAATTGTATCTTTTAATTATTTTTGCTATGTAAATAGTCTACTGCCTTCAAACAGGTAATCCCTAGTTAGGAGTGTAATACAATACAAAAAATAAGATATGAATAAAAACTATTATTATTATTATTATTTACTACTTTTAATATACAAAAAATATGTTCATCCTTGAACATTTATTTTGCACAGCGGTCCAATTTTAAATATCACATTTCCTTTATTTCCCTCGGAACATAATATTATCGATATTCGATGCGAGATTTCCACCTGTACATTATTAAATTGATCTCGCGAGAGAAATTGTGTTTACGTGTGGTGTTTATCAAATTTTTATTTCCGTTTTCCGCAATCGTGCTCAGGTACTTGCAAAGTTACACAAGTAAAAGTAAATAAGAAAACCTATTCGGGCGAAAAGCCTTAGTAGTCTCTAGTCGGGCTCTTTATAAGAATTATCTATTAACGCAAAGTTATAAATACGTGTATGACAGATATCGCAAGCTATATATTTTGTGCACCCCGAATCGAATGGTTGGATCTGTTACGTCATTTATGAAATTGCGAGTATATTAAATATAAAAATTAAAAAAACCCAATGTTTTTTATGAGAGTTCAATATTTTATTAGTCTCTTACAGGACGATCGTTTCGGCTGTTTAGGCCATTATCAACTGATAAACATAGCTATTATTCTTGAGTTTATATACAAATATTTTGGGAAAACCTTAGTAATAATACAGTTAACAGTTTTATAAATATATACAATAGTTGGGTGTTAACCTTTTTAAATTATTAAGATATGGGCAATTAAACATTATAAGGATGGATTTCAGGTAGTAAAGGTATTCTCAAAATTGCTGATTACGGGAATACCAGGTCAATACAACAAGTTCAGGTGGCATTTTCATTATAATTTATATCAGTGAAAGCAACAGATAAATTATAAAATATAAGTGATTATTGAAGGCTATATTTTTTAAAAACGTAGATACCTCAAAAACAATTTTTTATCTAGTATCAAATATATTTAGAAGGGGAGAATAACAAATATTAAGCTGTTTTTATATTTAAAATAATGTAGTTCTTTGCAATAAATAACGTTAGTGTTCAAAAAATTAAAACATGCGAGTATATTGTTAATTTGTGTTTGAAACTCCAGAAAATAGAGCGAAAACAGAATATCGGATCTAAGATCGATAACGGTGGATCGCTGACATGAATTTTGTAGGTGCTAACCAGTCCTTTGTAGTGAATTACGCATTCAAGTTTTCACTGTGGGGAACCCAAACCAGCATAAAACTAAAGGAATTTGTCTCGACAAAACCATTCTCATCATTGCGAAACCTCCTTGAAACCCGACAAATTTTCGCCACGATCGGGCCACGGTGGAGTCGCAAAAGAGGTTCTCGTATATGAACATCCTATTATTGCTGGGTAATATTCTATTTATCACATGTAGAACATTCGTTTCTTTCCACAAAGATAAAAAAAATTCTCGCCACTTAGATAAGTACTTGCCCGATTACTTCGCAACTGTCACATCGCAGTTCACGACTGGGCACACCTGGCCGTCGTCCGCGATTCACTTTGCACTGAACGATCTGTCAAAAACATGAATCACCACGGCAGCCTAGATCCACGCTATTAATACCCAAAAACTGGATTATCGAACTTAGCATATTCTAGTGTTTGGGAGAAGATTGCCATGATTCTAGACGGTCATAGGTAAACACCTGGTAGACTCTTCCCGAATACTCTAGATAATACGAGAGTGTGCTAGAGGCTTCCATGTTATTGTCTTCGTTGACGTATTACGATGGATTCTGTGCGTTATATATTTTTCCATTTCGTTACAGTATGCATGGAAGTCTATTTTTTAGCGTTTACAGGGCTCACGACCTGTCATTGACTGGCTTACATCATACAATGTTCACCGATTAATTTCGATCAAATTTGTATGTATGTCTCTCATCTCATCTTCTTCCCCTTGTACTGTTCGGGTCGGGGACCCATTGCATCGACAAGGCGCCTCCATTCGTCCCCTGTCTTGCGCTGATTGTGCGGTCTTCGTCCATTGTATCCCTCAGAAATCACACTCTGTATTTTCCTAGGAATTCGGTCATTAGACATTCTTAGTTTATGTTATGTTTTGATTTTTCCATGAAGAGTAGCAGTGGTTCAATGTTTAGATCGTCTCAAATCGTTGTTTCTTATTCGATACCATTTCATTACCCCTGCCACTCGACTCAAGTACTTCATTTCGGCAGCTTGTATTTCATTTATATACGGTATTTATGTAACACGCTTATTCTATTCAATACAACTATGCTTTCGCTGTTAATGGCTAAATTTTATCATTCTCATGAAATAGTATATTGGCGTTGCTAAAAAAAAAATATAATTTGAATATAAGATATTATCTACTCAAAAAATATTGCAATAAATCGGGTTTGATTTATATTAGGTCCTTACATATGAAATTGATGTTTTGCCGTACTGGCAAATTTGATCTCAAATATCTTCTCTTTGGTTAGGAATTCCAAATCCAAATTTATACAGCTATTTACTCATGTATTTGTGTTTTGAAAATTATAATTCATTTGTTTTTTCCTCAATTGTTTTTTTCTTTGCGTCACTCAGTTTACAAAATGAAAAACTTGAAATATCGCGTTATTTACGAGTACGAGTTCCACCGTGGCACCAGTGCTGCAGAAACGGCTCGAAGGATTAATGATGTGTATGGCGACGGTGCCGCAAAAGAAAACACAGTGCGTTTTTGGTTCCAACGTTTTCGTTCTGGAAATTTCGACCTGCAGAACAAGCTCCGTGGACGGCCGGAGACCAAAGTTGATAATGAAGAATTGAAGGCTATTGTGGAAGTGGATCCATCGCAAACCACATTCGAGTTAGCTGCAGGCTGCGGTGTTAGTGATAAAACTGTTTTAATCCACTTGAAGCAAATTGGTAAGGTGAAAAAGCTTGAAAGGTGGGTACCTCACGAATTGAGTGAAGCAAATCAACAAACGCGCGTTGACTGCTGCGTTGCATTACTCAACCGGCACAATAATGAAGGGATTTTAAATCGAATCATTACCTGTGATGAAAAGTGGATCCTGTACGATAATCGGAAGCGCTCATCGCAATGGCTGAACCCTGCCGAACCAGCCAAACCATGCCCCAAGCAAAAATTGACTCCAAAAAAGGTACTTGTGAGCGTTTGGTGGACTAGTGCTGGTGTCGTTCACTACAGCTTTCTTAAATCTGGCCAGACGATTACGGCAGATGTCTATTGTCAGCAACTGCAAACCATGATGGAAAAGCTGGCTGCTAAACAACCGAGGCTGGTTAATCGTTCTAGGCCACTGCTGCTTCATGATAACGCTAGACCACACACTGCACAAAACCACCACACACGGCTACCAAATTAGAGGAGCTTCAATTGGAATGTCTAAGACATCCACCGTACTCTCCGGACCTTGCCGCAACAGATTACCATTTTTTTCGAAATTTGAATAACTTCTTGCAAAGGAAAAAATTCAACTCCGATGGGGCAGTCCAAACCGCCTTCAAAGGTTTTATTGATTCCCATCCGAATGGTTTTTTTAGTAAAGGGATCGATGAACTACCTGTGAGATGGCAAAAGTGCATAGATAGCAATGGTACATACTTTGATTAAATAAATATATTATAATAAAAAAAAATCGGCTTTATGTTCCTCCCATACTAAACGCCAATTTCATATGTAAGGACCTAATATTAAGAATGTTCGTAGGTTTTCATGGCCACTCTGTCTTAATGTCTCTTTTCTTGAGAGCTCTGGAAGCATTAGAAATCTACAAGTACCCGATAAATATTAATAGAGATGATGGTCTCAAATTAAAAACATCTTGGTATCCGGCGCTTCAAAGTCATTATCGTCGTAGACTCCGCAGAGTTAGTGATCAGACAACAGATGAATCATACACACAACACAATACAACACATCATAACTTCGGCATGGTATTGCAAATCGATACTTAACCACAATACCAACACTCACAACAACACATCAGCCCTGATGATGAATCATATGTCAGCCCGAAAGGTCGTAACAACACGGCATAATACCCCAGTAAACACAAACTTGAAGATTTATTTATATTCTATAAATTTATTTTCGGTCTTTCTTACAGAGAACCCAGCATTCACACTTTTATGTGAGGACCGGAATTTTGTTAATCCAAATCAATATGTGGGTCTTTAGATATCTTCTAATGCTTACTGAATTATTTTTTATCTACTGTACCTGTTTCGTTACTGATCGCGACATCGACTGCAGAATAAAAAGAATTTACAAAGCTAGGATTTGAATTAATATTACAGATACTCGGTACCGATGATCTGTATTTATCTCACGATTTTGTTGCGGATATTTTTTTTGAAATCGAATATATTAAAATTTCTTTTGTAAAATATTCACATTGGAAACTAAAAATCCCTCGCAACCGTATCTGATTTCCTAAAAAACATAGTCCATTACAATAATATTCGCATACGGTTCAAAGCACACGAATTACTAAAAAAATATCAGTCGAAATCCGATAGAATTTTAAATTTCTAACGAAACAACTACCAATTTTTATGACGTAACTACAATACGATGTAAAATCGTACGGTGTATTATTGTAATTTATCGCAATCACGCGATAAAAACACGCGAAAAATTCGATAAGTTCGTTAAAGCGAAAAATTAAACTAAAGTTATGAAATTCTTCAAATCGATAAAACTTTTATTTTACGCGCAAAGTTATTGGACACAAACTTAATTAGAATACTATCATCATTGTTTCGCTACTAGATTATTCCGTACGCTATATTCACTCGGATTACCTGTTCGTTTAAGGGCCGGTTTTTTAATCAGAAGTAAGAGTTAAGAAAAAACATATATTTTATACTATTGTATTTTGCTATTACTTTGTGGTTATTCATTATGAATATAATTGAACTAGTTAACTTTGTTTACACCACTAAAATTTATTTGGTAAAACCAACCGGTTTCGGAAACGACGTCCTTCATCAGGGCATATCCAATACTAATTGAAATTTACAAAAATTATAAACAATCGTACTTCAGTGTTAAGTGTCCAAATGGGGATAAATAGTGGGGGGTGCGAAAGAAACAGATGATAGGGTGAAAGGGAACATATTCAAAATAGGACTGTAAGTGAAATTTTTTTGGTTGTTAATAATAGATTCATTATTATTTATAGCTTTCTTAATCTCTAGGGCCTCTAAATTATTAAGGCGTCTACTTTTACTATTAATGTGAAGAATTTTGACCCCTGTATGTTTATTAAAACTATGGTTACTCTCAATAATATGATTGGCAAATTCGGAAAAATTACTTCTAATCAAACAACCGGCCCTAAGTGTCAAACAATGGCTATCATTTGCGCGATGCCACCGATGATAAATAAAGAGAACGTTCATTTTTCGAATCTTCTGGTATGTTTTGTACGTTCTTTTGACTTCTAGTTCTTTCAAAATTATTCTGGAGTTATATGCAGTCGCGAAATTACTTGATAACATGCAGATTTTCCCGAATTTAATATCTCGTGACATAGTCATATATCTCTTTGGTCTTCATGATTCAGAAGGTTAATCATAGTCTTCTCATTCCACGGGCTCCGGATTCATAACAAAATAAAATAAATATCAGAATGCCAAACTGGTATAAGTAATCTTGGATTCTCAATTTTTTTTTCCATAATAAACTCAATATAGTTTGTTAAAATACCCTCTTCTCACTTTTGACAGAATTCTAATTCAATTATTTTTATTCTCAGCATCCTAAATAATATGATATGAATAATTTTTGAATATCTGAGCTACAGTAGACTTCCTATGTGTTATCAGAAGAGATTGAAAAAATTATTGCCCTTTAATACTGAAATTTCCGGACATCCGGAAAAATACTTGGAAACATGAATTGTAAGATTTATGTCATATTTTTTTACAACCTTTTAGGGGTTATTTTATTCATTCTGTATTGTCAGTGGAATATTGTAAAATATGGCTTATAACATGCTTCTCTCTGATTTATTATTGCTATTATACAACGATTCGTGTCTTTGTTTTTGCTTTCTTGTCTTCATCCCAATTATAAAAATTTAGTTGTCTGTCCGTTTATCCATCGAAACTTCTTGTAATATTTGTAATTTTTTTATAGTATTAAAACTTTTCTCTCTTTTTTCTTTTTTTATAAATAAAAAACCTATTTTATAATATATATTAATATAAAATATAACAGTGTTGTCATTTTTAAAGGGTTACGGCTAGTGTAGATATAAACGTATACACAGAGTGTAACAGAGCAAGACAAAAATATTTTACAAGTAGATTCCTGCCAAAATTATTAGTCAAATATTTTCAATCAAAAATGTCCCAGTATCAAAAGCTATGGAAATAAACTACTTCAAATATTGCATTTTTTAAATATTTATGATGTATTTTCTGTTTTATACTTATATTTAATATTAATGAATCATTTCTTCAATAGCAGACAAGTAAAATTATATAATAAATAATAAAAAAAATATATATAATAAAATGATATAATAAATAACCAGAAAAAATCCATCCCCTTCCAATGATATTCCCTAATTAACACCTCCACCCCACCCCTCCCCTGATCATCTCTTTTCCCGTAACACACTTGCATGGTTTATCTATATTTCAATTTTAGTACACAAACAATCCTGAAGGAGAGAACATTGTTCTCGAAACATGTTAATTTTATACCTAATAAAGTGGTGAAAACAAAGTGACTTGTGTTTTACTTTAATAATAATGTAACTACAACCTTTGGCAATAACATCCTTTTACTGGGCGACAAGCCATTAAATTTAAAAAAAGAAAAAAAAACTACAACCTTTATTCAGAAGATAAAATATTCTTCGAACAATTAAAATGATTTCCTGGTAATAAAAATAAATGTTCCTCAGAGAAGGAGAAACAGGAAAATATTAACAGGAAAGCCTCCAATTAGTACAAAGAGAGTCTTCAGGATAGGCAGAAGCCTTACTACAGAGTGTTTGTGTGGTTCCCTTAACAAATAAACAAAGTGAAGGAACTCTTTAAAAAAATTTGATTCACTACCTCAGGAACCACCATGAAAATAAAGAAAAGCAAACGTTCGATAATATTCAACATAAAAATCAGAAGTTTTTGAATATGATGAACCTGTTACTTTTAAAACATATTACAAAATGCAATCGCAGCTTTTGTTAAAATCACAAAAAAAAATAATTACAAAAATAATATTAAAAAAAACTAACCTAACATAAAAAACAAGTTTTTATTATACTCCCTTTCTCATTTACTAGTTGAAACAGGTTTCACGCTTACTCCACGCGTCGGGCTCGAGTCGGGCGACTCTATGAAAGGGAGCAAAAAACGTTTAAATTTCGAAAAATCGAAAATTATACTATAATAATATTTTTTTTAAACAAAAATTTGTTAGAACATTTTAATCGTTGTTAAGAGTGTGCCTGAAAGGTTTCAGCTCGATTGAATTACAGTAAAGGGGTTAATTATCGATCCAAAGTTTTTTCGTCAGACAAGCAACCAACCAACCAGATGCTATGAGTTAAAAGAAAGGGAGTAAAAACCTTGAACGTATCCCGCTAATTTACTATTTAAAGAAATTAATGACAATTTTTCGGAATTTTTTTATTTTCTTAACAAAGTTATTCATGAAAGGCCATCTTAAAAAATATATTAAAAATGAAAACCTTGTTTACTTCACTGTTTGTTTAGAACGATTAGAGTGTCTTCGATGCTAACGCATCATCTTCAGTAAGTAACATTACTACTAAACTTAAGACTAAAGGACGGCGTGAGGAGTGGGGTGGAGATTAGAGTCCGGTGGGTATATGGGTAAGAATATTGATAAAATGTTTGTTACTATTAATATTATATATTTAAGAAAATTTAGCAATTAATCAATAATTAACTCTATCTAGTACGTCTCCTCTTCTGCGCAAATAACTACGCCCACATACTCACAGGACTCAGATCCCACTTCTGTTATTTTATTGTATTGATCGTAATTTATTTCAGATAAATATATTACATTCCAAAAAACACCAATTAATGATGGAAAAAATATCTAAGAGCCTGTCCAGATGGCGCGTTTATACTCGCGCGTTCTTTAGATACTGGAGCTACATACATCCAGTCCAAATGCTGACGTGCGTTTGCTCACTCGCGCATTGTTGAGATACTCGGGCGACATTGTTGCATCCAGAACTACGCGCAAGTCCACGGTAGAGATGCGCACTCTTTTGACAGATCAGGGAGTTATAACTCTTTTCAACCAAAAGATTTAAATAACTCTTATGCATTTTTAAATGCAAATGCAGATCGAAAGATCACCAATTCACATCTTTAAATCTATAAATGCTCTGAATAAATTACATAGAAATTTCATTCAAAAAAATTTCACATCTTTAAATCTATAAATGCTTTGAATAAATTACATAGAAACTGAGTGATTTGATTTACATGATACGATTACAGAATATATATATTTTTTTTTTTATTTTTTTTTTTTTCATTTATTGGTTTTCTTACAGCCATATAATTAATCAATCTTGAAAAAAAACAATAATTGATGTACAGAGTTTTGGGCCAATTACAAGAAAACACATATATACAATCGATAAAAAAATAAGAAAAAACATGTCCAATAGTGAGTTTGTGTGAGTGTGTGTATTTGTGTGTTTATTTATTTATTTTGTTTTGGGAAAAATTAACAGCAAAACAATCTTAAAAATTTTCCACTGAATTTAAAAATTTACTTTAACATACATTAATAGCGAGTGGAGAGGGTGGAGGGGAATGTGGGACGGGAGTAGAAGGGAAGATATAATGTACAAATTAGTTTGGGTGCGGTAGTGTAGATATTGTTTGTTTTATGTTCCTTATTGTTGCGTTGAAAATGTCAATGTGGTGACAGTTTGTGTTAAATGAATTTGTGGATCTGTACATAAAGGAGTTTTGTTTTGAGTTGGTCTTACAAAAGGGGAGATGAAAAGTTTATTAGAGACTATATTAGAGAATTATTTATTAGAGACACTAACATGATAATAGGTACGTATACTCTGATAATAAACATTATAGTGAAGACTATGCCCACTATCCCAATTACAAGTATCTTCGGTACGCTCTAGTAACATGTATTTTCGCAATTAATTATATTTTACATGTACATTTATGTGTATTGTATATTTTGTGTTTGAATGTAGTGTGATTAGTATTTAATGAATGATTGATTTAATGGACGTATAGGTTCGCGTCATCGTTTAGAAAATGGATGTTGTGTATGAGTGAGTTTTTGAACGAAGATAAGGTATCTGCAAGAATATCAGCATCAGTGTTAGGGTCAGCACAATACAAATTATATGTGCGACACAACCTTGTGATGGGAGAAAAGTAACCGACATTATTAGTGATAGTTAGAGCAGTTTCTACAGTTATTGGCCACTTTAACGATACTCCAGATTTTCCTATTTACAGGCTAAAGACGGTCAACCTAGATACAAAAAACTGGATTTTTTTTTTGTTTTTATCCATTTATAATTTTTATTAATTACACCTACAAGATTCGGAAAAATCCTTTCTTTTGTCACTGTCTGGACTTCAAGTCCCTTCCAGCGTGGGAAACGCGTTATCTGGCTGCAATATAAATTGAAACGCGCGAGTGGTCTAGCGCACAAAACGCGGCATTTGGACGCAATATAAATTGGAATGCGTGAGTGGACTCGCGCGTAAAATGCGCCGTCTGGACAGGCCTATCTTAACACGTGCGGGACCCTGGTTGGATTGCACAGAACCTTTCGAATATAGCGTCCCAAAAGGTTGTTTGTGTCGGAATTTTTTCAGTTTGTTATTGTGCTCGAGAAGAAAATTACTAGAATATTAACTGTCCCTTCCGTTATAAATGATGTCAATTAATCCCTTATAACGCTTCAATAAATACCATAATAGCATCACACAAAATAGCTTGAAGGCCTAAAATATTACTTACATCCGATAGGAATTATTATTTGATTTTCACGTTAATATAGGTACCTACTACTAAGTCTATAGGCATTAAGTACTTCAATAGTGTGCCAGTAAATATAAGAATCCAAGATAATTATATTATATTTAAGGAAGATATAAAATGTATGATAAATTAAAATGATATATTTAATGAGTTGGTCTTGTGGTTAGGACACTCGCCTCGTGATCCAAAGGTCGCGGGTTCGAACCTCACTCCAGACTGAAAAGTTATTCCTATTTTCATAGCACAAGCATTTTTAAAAATAGTAAGAATATTGATGTGACACGTATTCCGTGTTCGCATCTCTATTTAAAAAAAATATATGTAATTTTAAGCGTCATTTTATTATGTTAGGAATGTTATCATTTCTTTATTAATTTACTATCCCTTATATTAACAAGTGTCTCATTTAAAAATATGTACTCCTGCTTCCAATACATTTATAACTTTGATGGGGCAGTAGGAACAAAAGTAAAATGTAATTTTATAATGTTATATCTTGTATAATAATAATAAAAATTAAATATAATAACAAATAATTTATAAACGGTGGAGATAAATGCTGGATTTTTTTCGAGGAGGTTTCGTTACAAATTAATTTATTTTTCAAAGAATTCTGAGAGAAATCGTCTTTCATACCACGAACCGGTTATATTATACTGATACAGAATACAGAAAAACTGCCTTTACATATTTTTCAATTGATTCTTTAGCCAAGGTATTGTTGAATATTTTTTTAATAATATCAATATCAAAGTACGTAGCTACTCGCCTTTTACGTCGCCATGGTTAATTTCCAGGTCCGTCTCTTCTCTCTATTTAATTTAAAAATCCATAGCAACTCCAGGTAGCCGCATGATGAAATGTGTACAAATACATTTACAAATAGGATATCATAGAAGGTAACATCGCGTAATTAATTCTCCGAACAGATAACTTTCAACCAATAGTGAATGTGGATATTCAAGAAAGTTATGTATGGTTATTTGCTCTGGGTATTATAAATATTACAATTTCTATAAATCTTAACGCAAATCTTTGTCGCAATTTACAGTGTTATTAATATTAATAATGAAATAAATCATTTAAAGTATTTAAAAAAATATTAAAGAAGATAAATTGAATAATGAAAAAGAGTAAAGCACTAAGTGCCAGAACGTTCATTTTAAGATACAAGGTAAAAAGCGAATAGTCTTTTTCGCTCTTTATTTTCTATTTTATATACTTTTTCATTAATATTTTCAAGACTATACGCCGGTACCTAACGTGAGTTAGTCATTTTAATATTAAAAAATATAAAGTAGTCCTGGCTTTTGGTACTTTATTCATTTTCGGTATTCATTTAGTTTTGGTCTTACAAATTAATTTAAATAAATCAAACACTTAAAATTAATTAAGGTTTTATTATGATCATGTTATGAAACAACGTAAACATATGTTGAACATACTTTAAACATACTTTTTACATATTTTGCACTTAACCTGCGAAAAAAAGTGAAACTATTCACTTCTTTAACATTTGCTGGAAGTACATTGAACAATTTAAAACCTTTATTGTATAAACTATTTTGAGTTCCTGCCAGCAAAGTAGAATATTAAGCAATATTATTTTTAATGTAGGTATACATGATATTCTTCGGAATTATTTAACATTTGCATTAGAATACGGTTTAAAATTATTATTTTCAATTTGAAAACTCCTATTATGGACCAGTCTACATTTTGATCGATATTTTTATTTGTTTACATTAAAAAATACTATATATAATAATTTTATTTAATTTTAAAAACATACAAGTAATAAACAAAAATAAAATAAAATAAATTATTCACATGTTTTCTTTAGATTGCAAGCAATTAGTAACATAATATATATAGGTAAGATAGGTAATAAAAAATTAAATCGAAATATTCAATTTTGCGCAGTATTAAAGAAAATCGAAAAAATGAATACATTTTCCCTCTGAGATACTCTAGAATTAATACGATGTAAGAGAGACTAATAAGGACGTAAAAGATAAAAAGGGAGAATAAAAGGGCCAAATATTTCCATGGGGAAAAGAAGATTGGATGGGGATAAAAATCTATATGATAATAAAAATAAAATGTAAGAGGCTGTATATTGGTAATTATGGTAAATATGTATATATTTTTTTATTTTACATGTTTATTTATTAAGTAGATTACATAATAATGTTTTTTATAATAAGTTGATTCTATGTTATAACATTTTAAAGACATCATACTCCCCATAATACGAGCCTATGTTTGAGCTTATGGGAGGAGTATTTACAAGCCAAATTGAAGTATAAAAGCAGAACCCATTTAGAAATAGTAATTTTTATTCAGAAACCATTTGAGACATGTGGGCAATGTTACAATACATCGTTGCCCAAAATCAATGATTTGACTTCTTTCTTAAACTGTCAGTATTTCGGAATGTTCCTTTCTTGAAATTTGTTTTGCGACAAGAATGTATTGTGCCATTTAACACCCAAGTATGTATAATGATGTTGAGCCGTGGTGGTTCTTAAAGTTGGTATATTTATTTTTCCGTTTGTTTTATGTCTATTACTAAAACAATCTAAGGGGTGAGATTTATTTGTAAAATAATCATTGTAAATTTGGCATAGGGAGTTTGTTTTGTATATTTTTGTGAATGATGTTACATTAAATTATTGAAATGTATTTACAGTAGGATAGTCACAAGGTTTTTTGAGAATCGTTTTGATACCTAATTATGTTTGTATTGTGATAATGGCTGTACGGTGGAGTTATAAGCCCCATTCCAACCCAAAAATGCCATACTGTAAGAAGGACTGCACCAAAGCGTAATACACCAATAGAAATTTTGTTTAATATATTGGGTAGATTTTAAGAAACAAAGATCAATTTTCTCAATCGTTTCACGATCAGATTGACATGGTCTTACCTTTTGACAAGTTTGCAATGTGTTATTCCTAAATATTTAAAATTAGACTTATGATTATGCTTAGTACACTCAGTGTTGCGTATTACATTATTTCTACATTTTTTACAATGAATCGTTATATTGAGATTTTTGGATACTTCTTCTTGGAGTGTGAAAGGAATGAAACATGTTTTTTCTGAATTAAGTTCCAGGAGATTGTCATCGAACCATTCTTTGATGGCATTTATGTCACGATTAGCTGCAATACTAATTTCATTCCATGTTTTATTTTCAGGAATTATTGCAGTATCATCAGCAAAGTCTATAATTTCACCACGAAGTGATAATATAAACATTTGATTTATATAAATTAATTAAGATTTTGGTCCGATGACAGCTCCTTGTGGAATTCTGAATTCCAAAATTTCAGGTTCGCTTATTGATTGTTGTATTTGAGATGTTGACATCTTTGAGTTTGAGTTGTTTTGCAGCCATCATCTATCTTTTCCAACAATGCCAATGTCATTCAGTTTATTGATTATTTTTGAGTGTAAAATACTATCAAACGCCTTATGAAAGTCAATGAAAATATCTAGGCATTTGTTTTTTTTTATCCAAAGCATTATATATTGTTAAAGTTACATAGTTTGGCAATGACGTCATTTGTTCCTAATTTTTCTTCAAAGCCAAATTGATCAGAACTCAGTATTTTATTAATTTCAATGTAATGCATAATTTGTTTTTTTTATATTTTTTTACAAATATTTTTGCGACGTTAGAGATAAGCGATATTGATCGATAATTTGATACTCATCGGGGCTGGTAGATTTAAAAATACGAGTTACCATAGAATTTTTGTAAACGGACTGGATTATTCCACGTTTTAAACTTATTTAATGATATGGGCAGCTGGATTATTTCATTTTTTTCACAGGTCGAAATATAGATAAATTATTTGGTTTGACGGAATCCTTGTTATAACTATCCATTTTGTATTTTTTTTCAATCTGAATTGCAAAATTTGTTCTAAGCCATGCGTAATCCATGGTTTGATTTTTTTAAGTTTTGGTGCTAAGGATGTTTTGAAAATTGCTTGCACATGTTTCTGGGTAAGTGGATTGTAACACTGGTAGCCACGTTTCCGTAGTAATTTTATGATTTAATTTAGTGTTTTTTTAGTAAAAATATAAGGTACATTCAGATTTTTTATTATGATTTATATATTTTTAATACAATCGTTTCAATTTTTTCTGTGTCATTTACGAGTATGTTACACCATATACTTATACGATGTACGCTGTCCGAGCATTTCTCTGGTGTAGTTTTTTAGACATAATTTTAGAGTCATTTAAGACATAGAGACGATATAATCAGATTCTGTTTTCTATCATTTTCGTAAGAAATACCAATGTTAAAATCACCTATAATTATTAAATTTGTTTTTTATTTAGTTAATATAATGTTTCTTAATTCACGTATAAATATATATTTATCTGAGCCACGAGTTCGATAAATCGCGATAATATCAAAAGGAATATTGTCTGTAGTGAAACTAACGTCAAGGCAATTCACTCGATGCATAAGTGTTTTTATTACTGAGACATTTAAATAGCAAGTTTTTATAAATACAACAATACCACTATTTCTGTTTTTAAGGTAAGATGTTACAAATTTATTATTGTTGGGTATACAAAAATTATTAACACAATAACGTCCGGATTTTGATTTAATAAGTTAATATTAATTAGAAATTCATAGAAATTTTTATTCATACTTCTGATGTTTAACCGTTATGTTACTACCCGGCAATTTTCACACTAGTTACTACCCAGGGTACCTGGGTACTCTACTTGGATGGACGTTCCCCATGCATTCTTTTGTTTTGTATATCACAAATTGATATTGAGATAATGATCAAATAACTTCCTTGAAGGTCACTGCTTCTCATAACGATATCTGTATCCCTTTAAACCTGATTTTTATCAGTTTGCTTGACATTGACTAGTACATTTTGACTGAATTTTTAATTTATATCTTCAATTCTAGCTATCTTAGTAAAAGGCGGACATGTCTCATGTGAAAATTATTTATTATATATTTATAACAGTTATAATTTATCATATGTTATATATTATTTAAAGTTAAAATTTATCATATGTTTACAACATTAAAGTTTTTATCGTTTCAACTTTTTTCAAATTCACTAAAATTTTAATAATGGTAATATGTTTTGATGTTTTCTTATTAATATTTTCACGTTAAATGAAATCAAAGATATAAATTAATTATATTATATTTTTTTATTGATAGAGCGCTTCTGAAAAAAGATTGTTTACTCCAATTGCTATGTAACGATACGGTCTTAGATACAGAGGATTTTTTGAACAGCAAGAACGAAGATTGGATTTCAGAATGCACTGATCAAAATGAATATTCAAATACAGAAGATGACGATAAAGAATTAGTAGAAGATATGGACTATATTGCATCACGCGAAAAATAAGATAGGATAATATTGAACACCGATATCTACTCAAGTTCATTTCCGGGCTAGCAATGCAATGAAATGATGGTGGCATAAAAATCCGCATATTATAAAACTACATCGCATTATATCGTTCATCATCGCCAAATAAGTGATTTACTCGGATCAAGAAAAGCAATATCTATTAGTATTACATTAAAATATGTTTTTACACCAGAAATTGTTGATACTATTGTCTGTCACACCAATAAAGAGGCCAAGAAAATAAATATTGAGTACAACGAACATGATCGTACTAATAAACCACATTGGAAGGCTTTGACTTCATCCAAGTTAAATGCATTCATGGGTATGCTGATAGTATATGGTGCCGATTACCTAAATACAGATTATATTTTGATTTGTTCAAATGTAATTTATACCCAATATGGAGTGTCCAATTTCCTCGCTTCAATGATGCTAATATGAGGAAATACCGATTGAATGAAGGGAGAGCTGCGTCGATACGTGAAATATGTGTGGTTGATACAATTCAACAATTTTCAGCGTATGTAGATTCTACAACCCAACTTTTACAATCAATCATTTTCTACAGCGGATGTATACAATTTATGCAATATATTCAGTCTAAGCCCGCCAAATAGGGGTTAAAGTATGGTAGATATGTGATGCAGAAAATTATTATCCTCTTACTGGCTAAATATACACCGGAAAATTAATATCTGGACGAGAAATTCATCAACGTGAAAGAATTGGCCGCTCAAAGGCTGTGGACGTAAAATTTCCAATGTTATATGCCAAAGCACAACACATTATTTTATCTTTGAATATGGCAACCGGTATGGTACGTTGAGACAAAATAAAAAGTATATTCCGGCGAAAGTAAAGGATTGTTATTTGGATTCAATGATAATGTAAAAAAATGTTCTTGTGTGTCAAAAAAACTGAAGAAAGTTATACTTTTATCATCTGCGCATCGTGATGATGTAACGTCGGGACTCAAAAATAAACCGAACATGATTAATTTTTACAATACAAAGAAATCTGATGGTAAAATTTATGTCTATCACTGAATGAGAATATTAATACCGAATGTGTACCCGGGTACCCTGGGTAGTAATCAGAGGACTAGACAAGTTTAAGGTCATATAAAATACCTTTTTAAAAATAAAATTACACCAAAAAAAAAATCCCTTTTAAATACCTCATATAATGGGGATCCGGGCGGACAATAGCATCAAGGATTTATGAATAAAATTATTTTAACTTGAAGTCGGAAATGGATACCCGGGTGCCCGGGCAGTAACTTAATGGTTAAGTGTAAAACAAATAGTGATGTAGCTATTTTATCAAGAATTTTGTTACATTTATTTACACTAGAGAAAGTATTTTCAATAATATTGTCCTATTTATTTTTTTTTCATTGAAGAAGTCTTGCATTGTTTTATGAATAAAATAGTGAACAGGCAAAATAACAAACTCACCCATAATTTAAGCACGTTAGAGCTATGTAAAGCATTTTTTTGCGCAATTGGCCTAAGTCGCTGATGGCTGAATGGTCACTGTTGTGTTCTCTTCTGTTCAAGCAATTGTAGCATTTGGAAGGCTCTTACTTTAAATCTACTCCTTTTAAAGTCCCGCCTTCCACTTATCCACCCTCTTGGTGGCGAATTGCGTCACACACTTTTTTTTTGGTGAATAGATTTAGGTTCATTTTGAAGTTCAAGGAAATAAATATATTCATTAAATTATTAGGAATAGAGGGCGTCCGCGAAAGACCTGGCACGATCAGGTACTGCAAGTATTTGAGGATGGCCCTGTTAAAAGCCGCAACAACCGTAGGACGTGTATGAGAAGATGTATGAATGTGGCTGAAACAAAAGTGGTGTGCCAGGATAGAAGAGTGTTGCGTTCAATCCTCTCTGTCTACCCCTGCGGAGAAACGGCGTAATGGTTAGTTATTTAGTTAGTTAGAATTATTAAAGGTGCAGTGAAATTAAGTTTTTTGTAATTCTAGAGTGAAATATATATTTTTTAATTTTTATCAATGAAAATATTCATATTTTATACCAGTGAATTTGGATATAGGTATGTTTTGAAACTCAAGCTTATTTTTAACAAGTGATTTTTAACTTCAGACTGATACTTGTTAACTTATATGTATGTTTATATAATATGTATAATGATAGTAAACTAATATGTAAAATGTATGAATAAGCTTAAAAAAATGTATTGAAATTTAAATCTAAAAAGAAAAAAACAAAAATAGTGGTTGGGTAGGTTTTGATCTCGTATGTGTGGTTTTGGAGTTCTACAAATTTACCACAGAAACACTAAAATTATCGAAAAGATGTTTAAGACATCCTGTACATAAAATAAAATAAACACGTTGTGAAATAACTCAACTCATATTATTCAATTTGAATTATTGATGAAGTTAAAATATATTATTATTCTGTAGCGAGAAGATTCCATCAATATTTACGTAAACCCCAGCTCCCCTAATGGCTTTTAGCCATCAAACTTGAAATAAATATTTAGAAATGTAGGCGAGAGTGCTGGCTGCTAATGTGGCTCTGAAGTACGTCATAAAGGCTGTTATTAAGATACATTTTCATCCCCCTACGCGGGCGCAGGGTCGTAAAATAAAAAGAAGAGGCAGTTTTTAAAGTCCATTAATTTATCAGAGATGATCACAGTAATGATACATATTGAGCTACGCCTATTATAACATTGCTGGCATAAAACGATGGGCTACTCTCCGTTGCTTTTGCCATGGCCTGCGAGTGTCTTTGTGGCCAGTGTTTCCGGATTAAAGAATACAGTAAAGAAGGTGTTTTGTATTTTAAATTCGCGAATTCTAAACAAACTACAATAAATAATCAATATATTATGTACTTAGCCTTTTCAATATTAAATAAACATAATTTATTGGAAGATTAGTTACATTTTTTTACGATAAACCAGAGAGGTATCATGGTTAGATTGAATTTCCTCGATTATGCTGGATATGTTCTTTAATGTACCCATGATACTGCAGTTATTCGAAATGGATGCTACCATGGAGAAGACCTCCAAGAAGATGAGGTGACATTGTTGAGATAAATATATAGAGTGAAGAATGCCAAAAAAACTATCATCGTTTAACTGTAACTAGTTGCGGATATTTTTTACGAACCGTATGTATTTCCGAGAAACGATTCTTGACGTTTCGTTGGATTCTTATTTAATGTCATCAGAAGGATGAACTTTTACCCGCGAGGGCGGACTGATTACTGCTTTCAAGGGCGTAAATTATATGCACTTTCTTGTCCAATCACTCCGCCCTTTACCTCCGCGGGTAAAGGTCGTCCTCCTGATGATATTGAATAAGAATTCAACGAAACGTCGAGAATCGTTTCTCGGAAAACATACGGGTCGTATAAAATATTCGCAACAAGTTACATTTAAATATGTCTTACGACCGTAATAACGACCTTGTCTCTTTAATAATCATCATTGCTGGCTCTGCAAGCTGGTTTAAGAGCTTTCCTCCACTAATATCGGTATTGCACCAGCCCTTGTCACTCTAACCTAGTTCGGGCCTCGTAAGCTCTTTTGCCTTAATGGCATTGACTTCAGCAGGGACTTCGGAGCTTGTTATTCAGTCTTTCCCTCCACGTAACCCTGCCACAGAAATCTTCCCAATTTATAAATTTCGAAATTTCGAAATATTATAGATTGCATGACGCTTAGCTATTTAAAAAATTTGTAGAGCTCATTTTTATAGCGCTTGCGCCAAAATCCCTCTAGAATCGGCTCAAAGACACGCCTTAAAATTATCAATGAAAAAAATATATTTTATGATTATGTCATGTATTATGAGATGATTATGTCAATACAACTTGTAACAAGACACAATTAGAACTGAATAAATATTGAGAATTTTCGAGATGAAGACACTGAGGTTGATAGCAGGCAAGAAAATGAAGAATTGCGTGAGGCTGAGGACGATTTTATGAAGGAGGGACTGGTATGGTCATGTCCAGAGAATGGACATATCAGACTCCCTTATATCGCACTACATAATCAGCCTCACGGAACCCGCCCTCGCGGAAGCTGAGAATCCACCTCAAAGGAGGCGCTATCCTCTGAGGAACATACCACATAGGTGTATTAAAAGGATGAAGAAGAAGAAGTAACGACATGGTAGAATTAGAATAAATTATTATCGAAATCTTTTGAAATGACTGGGCTATTCTCTGGAATTCTCGAAGCATCGCCACGCAACATTTATCTATAAAAAGGGGACCGGTTGGCTACTGCGCAACAGTCTTTATTTGACGTTTGACTGGTGCATCATTGCCAGCGATAAGAACCGCAGTATGATGAGCGCGTGTGACAGATATTATGTGTGAGTACCTACTAACAAGCGAGAAGTTTTCTAGTGCGGACCAAAGCGATTTAAATAACGCGCATAAACATATAAGAAAAAAATTCAATCAGAATCAGAAGTGATAAAGTTAAGCTAAAGGTTTGTAAAAATTCTAATTACCAAAATGGATAATAAGTGTGTGAATTATTCCAGAAATAATTTGGGACATTTTGTGTAACTAGTTAAAGCATTATTCATGTTTTAATCCCGTGACAATGTTTATTTAGGTTAAATCCCATACGAACTATATTAAGGTATCTGAGTTATTTGTTATGCATAGATCACTAGTTTGAAACTTTCATAAATATAAATTATTTTTAACGATTTATACAATCATAAAAAATGCAACGATCCATGGAGAGATCCATGCTTGATCCACGCAACGATCCGTACTTGGAATAAGCCTAAGAGATAGAATAAGAAGTGACAAAATTAGGCGCAGAACTAGAGTAGTGGATATCACGGATCGCATAGCGACACGAAAATGGCAATGGGCAGGGCATTTTGCAAGGCACGATGCTACAAGATGGACTCCCAGAGTTCTGAATTGGAGACCTTGGGAAAAAAAAAGAGACTCAAAAGAGATGGGCCGACGATATAACCGCTGTGGGGGGGAAGAAATGTCTACAATTAGCAAACAACAAGGAAGAATGGAAGAGTATGGAAGAGGCCTATATCCAGCAGTGGAGAGATGAAGGCTGAAGAAGAAGAAGAAGAAAATAAAAAAATACTCGGATACCTACTCTTTGACTGGATTGATAAATCCCACTGACTTTATTGTATATTATCTTAATATAAAATAAATTACCCTAACTTAAACTGATTTCTTCTTCTTCTTCAATCCCTTATCCTATTGGGTCGGGGTCCCTGCACCGCATAGGAGGTTTAAACCGATTTGATAAATATAATTTTATTTGGGAGAAGCTCCCGCACTTTGAAGTGGAGGGTGTGAAGTTATTATCCCAAAGAGGATTAACATTGTCAAGGCTACTTACTATGTAGAAACTTTGCCAAATTTGGACCTGTCTCGAGCTAGATTAGTTAAATCCCTTCAAGTCCCTGGGCTCTGTTTTGAAATTGAAACCTGGACGAAGAGTAAAAAAACAAAATCGCATTACATGTATCATATTATATATAATATTGTCACGGGATCAGAGCTATGGGAGGCAAATAAAACACTTAAAATCTTTATTTACTACACAAAGTCACTGGGCACGTATTTAAAATCAGATCACTGTTCTTAAATTTAGAAAAAAAAATATGTCTGGAATATTTCATATAGTTTTGCACTATTTCAATCATCTGTGGAACATTATTTATTGCACTGTTTCTACCGTATTGATCACTATCGAGAATATTTAACTCGCAAAAGTAAAGAAGTACCTACCTAAGTATAGGTACTTCTTTACTGGCAGAATACTTGTCGCTAGATCACACTGCCGACGCATGTTTCACTATTCTATGGCCTAAGCCCGCTGTCAGAAATAACAATTGACTCGGTAGCCCCATAACCCCAGAATAACCCCAGAAGACTCAAACCAGAAGAAGTGGTAATATACCAGAATAATTTTCTAACGCGCCATTTCTGAGACATAATTCGAAAAAATAATTACTGGATCGCTTAATAAACGTACTCATTAACATTATACATATACGTGCCTATACATTAATATATACATATTTTAATATTATAAATAAGATTGCTAAGTTTAAATATGAAGGGATGGAGTTAGGTTAGGTAGTAGAATTTAAGATATCGTATTTCGTTCTATATCCTAAAGAATTAAATCAAATTAAGAATAAAATAAAAACAAATAAAAAAGAAGATAAATGAAAATTTCAAAAAACACGATTTAACACATGTTTACAAAATAAGTAATCAAATAAAAGTGTATCTCTTTTTGGAGAGGTAAAGCAAAAAAAAGAATAAGCGTTTTTTATAGTTTTAATACATTTAAATAAAATAAAATGTAATAAACTGTAAGTTATTTAAAAAATATATTGTTAATTATTTTTTATTAAAAGAAAAATCACATAACTTTTCACACAGTCATTATTTGCAATATTTCAAATTTTTACGTGCATTCATGAAGTGTTCCCTAGAGATATGTTCCAGGCTTACATAAGTGATACGTAAGGATTCTGTTGTTTACTGGAATATTCTGGAACTCCGACTGTTAACCGCGCTGATGTTTCTCGCATGAATCAACCTTAAACCGCACTTAAATGCGAGAGATTCAGGAAAATATTGTGAAAAGTCGGATATTTTTATTTACTACATTTTTTAGTATTGTATACTTAAAGAATAACTAAGAAGAACGAGTGTATACAAGATGTGTACAAGATAAAATAAAATAAATTGAGGCGAATCACACTATATACCAGGGGCATGCAGTGAGAACAAGAATAAGCATGACTTTTATTTAAAAATGTATTTGGAAAAAAATGGAAATTAAATATTTATCTGGCAGAATATTATGAAATAATAAAATCTGAATAATATGTTGATTATTGTGATAGGAATTCTTACGACACATATCTATTATTTCGGTTTCTTTTCAAAATATTTGTTAAGGAAAAAGTCATGCTTCTTGTTCTCACTCCACGCCACTGTTATATATTACTTTGGCATACATAGTGTACAGTTTCAGCGATAATGCAATACACAATCCGCTACTTTCCGGAGGCATAGATGGCAAAGGACCATCGTACATCGTACGCTTTTGTCTGTAAGATTATACTTATTTCTCACCAGGGAGGAGCCTCCGGAAGCACGTGAAACTATGTAACAAGTGAAATGATATAACACAAAAGGGAACACGAAAGTCAAGGCGAGCAACAGAGATCCGCCTGATCCGACGATGGAGACACGACTCATGCCACAGCCTGTTCCCTGAACTCTTTCTAGAACTCCTTTATTTTCGGTCAACGCCTCCCGAATGTTCTGTGATTTCGTTTCTCCCAAGCGATGATGAGTCCACTGTATGATCAGTTTGATTAGAGACCAATAAGAAGCTGCGACAAACTGTGGAAAATGTGTGGGTTGGCAAGACCGCCACAAGCTCAACAAACTAGAGCTACGTAATACTTTCCAGGCATGGTTACCAACATAAAATAATGAGAGTCCAATAAACAAATTTTAAAAGTAAATTTTGGCGCAGATGCTGCAACTATGAGCTGTGTATGCGTCTAAGAAGCAAAGACTAAGAAAGTTAGTTCATGTAGAGAGCCGACTAATTATTATTGACTCTGATATTTTCTCCTATAGTGACATTTGATAAAAAGTAAAAATATTTTATAACAATAATTAATTAATAGATGTTGTTCCCGACGCAAATTGCCGGGAAACGAGAAAGAAATGGGGTTCGTTGATGAATAATGGGATGAAGGTGTGAAGCAGTAAAACGGAATGATTGTGGACTTTATGTTAAGAAGTAGAAAGAAACACAGATGAAATGGCCAAACTCAGCACTAAGATACTCCTCAATTACAATTTACATTTTTCAAATACAATTTTTTGGAAAGGTTACTTCGAGAATCAGTTCATTAAGTATTGCGATACAAAAAACGACACTCCGTGCATATATATATATATATATAAATAGAGTCAGTGCAAGTATAAAATTCGCAGGTACCAAGGTTAACGCCGTGTATTATGCGACAAGATACCTTGTCGTAAATTTCGTAATGACATCATTTATTTCCTTAGATACCTCTAAAAATTTGTCATACATAATTTTTTCATCTCTAGTGGACTACTAGTTTATTTAATAAAATCATTTCCCTGTGCATAATTGAATTTTGATTATATTTATATAAAGTTTTCTCATACACAGAAATCCAACCAACATAGTTGTTACCTACATGCGGATTTCCACCACTAAACATATCAATACATGATAAAGCGGATACATTAAGGAAGAGATAAAAATACTCAGCGAAATGCGGGAAATTTAATGTTGACGAAAGGCGACAGATACATCAGATCATAAAAATCATGTTTGCCTCAAAATGAGTTTTAGAATTAAAAATCCGCTCTGGAGGTCTTTATTGCCTTTGAAAAAATCACAAAATAACTATATTTTCCACACTGTGCCATAAAAATGGGTATAAATATCTTAATATTTATGTTGATATAATACATTCATGAAACACACTTTACTTTAAGAAAAGTAATATTATTTAAAAAATCATTTAAAAAAAAATCACAGAGCGGAATTCGCAACCCATTTTGAACAACGTTTATTATGTTTTTTATTTTATTTTTATTATTATTTTATTATTTATTTTTTTATTATTAATTAACGCCCTATGGGGCTTTTACAATAGACAGGTTTACAACAGATACAACAATAGATACAATTTTATGAATACAGAAAATTTTGTTTGATATTTTAACAACGCACCTCAGTACTTTCAGAGAGGATTTCACAACTGACGTGTGATTTGGATCAAATTTTGTGACTCATCCAAATATTTTTAAAATTATTTTAAAGCAATGGAGCGGAATTTCTGACTCAATGTAGACTTTCGATAGAGATTGATAGATTTTTAGAAACTCCATTCTGGACGAATTTTTAAAAAATTATAAAAGTGAGACTTTCTTACATACTACATATTATCTATCAGTTAAATCTGAAAGGACATTGATACAACAAAGTCTTGGAGTGGCATTAAAACCTTGACTAGTTTCAGTGAGTTTAATTTATAAGCGTCATCAAACTATAAACAAGCCGAAACTAAGGACTCGCATATATAGGATTTATAATTTAAAAAATGTTTTTTTAAAAGTTAATTTCTTACTATAACACTCCTGTTATATTTATTGTTATATACTCCAGACAATAAGAAGATTCAAGGCAAGAGGCAGTAATCAGTGTTAATTACTTATACTGCTCCAGTTAAGTTAGTGTTAAGTGACTTTGGCGATAAACAAAAAAAATAATAAATTTCAAGTGTTATACCTATTTGTCACCAACCGTCGCAATCCCGTGAGAGTATTTGAATGGCTGATTTTGGCACATTCTACCAGTTAAGCCTCCAAAAAATATGTATATAAAAAGAAACCCGTGTTTCCCTTCCCGCCAAGTTTTCTCCACAATCAGCCACAATCACCCACCCGTGGTTAAGGTGGTGGATAGCCCTTGGTCACATCGAAAATATGCGAGTTTGGTGGGGGTGGCTGTGCGTGGGTGGGAGAGGGTAACGAAAGTATTTTTGTTATGGGAAGGCCGCAAATGCTTCAGTTTATTTCAAAATAGGCGCGCCGGCTGTGTTAGTGAGTCTAGAAGGTTCCGGAAAAACCTGCTCTAGAAAGTTCTGGAAGGAGTAGGTTCTAGAAAAATCCCGAAAAATCTATTTGAAGAATCAAACTGAGTGGCGGAATGTGTCGGTGTGTCTAGAAGGTTCCTGTACATTCGATAAATTTCTGGAAGGAGAATGACGATCCAAACATTGTACTAAAAAACTATGCGTGCGAAGCCGTGCGGGCACAGCTAGTTTGTAATAATTATCATCCGTACTTTTTACTATATTCTTATTATTCTGAACTGCATCTTTTGAAAGTCGGTTTAGTGCAGCGCGAGTCGTCAGCGCCCCGCGCGCCGGCTGATGCACTATGCATGCGGGGGGCAACAAGAGACATCCCTATGCAGGGCGGCCCACAAAGGGTGCAGCCAATTGGCGCTTGCGGCTGCACAAAATACCGGAAAATATTGGAATATTCCGAGCAGGGGTGGAAATCCAACACAGAACGCGGTTCAGCAAATTTCTTTCATTCCAGGAATCTCTTTAGTTCGGTTCTACGTCCTTTCACAATTATTTTAATGAACGTGACCCAAAAAATTATGCAGAATTTTAACGAAGACAAAAGTGACTTCATTACTTCGGCGAAATTAATTCAAATGGGAATCAAACCTTTGACCTCAAAGCGAGCAAATTCGAGAAGTTCAAACTGTTTGAATTCTCATTTTCAAAGGCGTGGAGTGTTTTTTGTCTTTGGACCAGTTTTTCACGTTTATTGTCAGATTTGTAAAACAATTATTGTCGAATAGTAAAAACTTAATTTTTTTCACGTTACTGGGGAGCATTGTGATTTTCTTGATGACTTTCATAGAGCTTCCGCTTTTTTGCATAACCGTTCCAGCAGCATCCGACATCTTTGATCGGTCCACCGCAGTGATAGGAGATTAGCCACATCCTCTGCAGCCAATACCAAATTCTCTACTATTTTTTTCAAATTTTCTACAATTATTGTCAAATTCTCTACTATTATTGTCAAATTTTTTACTATTATAGTCAAATTCTCTACGATTATTGTCATCTTTTCTGCGGGTTATGAATCCGAAGAATAAAATAAAAATAGTAACAAAGAATATTTGTATATTCAAGAACACATTCATATTTGTGAAGTTGTAATTTTTCAGAACGAAGTTCTGTGAAATACTTAAAACCATAAATTGATTAATCAATTAGAAAGAAATACAAAAAAATCTAATTCACGAAAAAATATTAAAAAGATTATATATCCCAGTAGTAACCTAATATTTTTTCGTGAATTAGTGAATCGTGAATTCACGAAAAAATATTAAAAAGGTTATATATCTCAGTAGTAACTCATATTTTTTCGTGAATTAGATTTTTCTGTATTTCTTTCTAATTGATTAAACCGTTTTAAAGAATATTTGAGTCAATATATGTATTTTAGTCAACATAATCATGAATTAAGATAAATTACAGAAGCCTCACAGAGACGAACCTATTTATACGGAAATCGTGTAGGTATTTATAAAATGGGTCAGGGCTTATGACCTGGATGAGCTGGCTCCAGTGACCGCTTTACACATTGCTAGATTCACCAATTCCAACGTAAAGACAACCACACATTATTAAATTTTTGAAAGATGTATATATTTTCAAAATCAGTTTCTTTCTTCTTAAGTGAACAAGGCTTTTGTGAGAATTATAATTTTAAGCGTGATTTGCAATAAAATGAGAATAGTTTTATGGTAGTGAATAAACCACAATAAAAATGTAAATACAAATAGTATTTTTATATTATACCTTTTAATCGACCAATCGACTTTTATTTGCCCTATACATGGTTAGTGGTAATACCACACGTGTACGACCATATTACTATAACTGGTAACTTGATAATATAGCCGGTATATTAAGAATGTACGCCCCTGCTATAGACCTCAAATTATCTTGAACCATTTTATCATTTTTCATATTTTGGTTACCAAAAAAACTTCCGCTTGTTCCAGTGGGGCTTTGAAAATTTTATAATTTATTTATTTTTTCCCACCACCTTTTGAGTATCTATATGTTTACCGTAGAAAAAAATAAATATTTATATACTTTTTGCATTTAATATTTTTATACAACGAAATCCGTAATCTTTTTAAGGGATGCGTAGTTCAAATGACCTTGTATAATATACTAATACAAACGAGACAATACCTTTGCAGTGTCCTTTGCAGGTACCCATGAAATAACTATGCCGTAAACTCGCCAATTACATGAACGCTTCATCTTGGGAACAAGATTTCGAATCTCGTTGACATTTTTGATTGCAGGAGATACATTTTATGAATTATTGGGTAATATCCTGCAGTGAGTGTTTATTTAATTGAATGCCAGTGACTTTATCGTGAATATTTTGACAGCATTAGTATAAGCCATGATTTTCCTAGTTGGGTTCTTTCAGTAAAATAATTATTTCATTGTCATACCACCTGCAGTCATTTTACAAAAGTGCATAAATCTTTGGCCCACTCTCTACTTGTGATACTTGGTTGAAAGTATCATGATATGATATGTTTCCAAGATTTCAACCATATTTTTTTAATAGAAATGCGAACACGGAAAACTCATCTCACATCATATCACATCAATATTCTTACTATTTTCAAACTAAGCTAAATGCTTGTACTAAGCTAAAATAAGACCAACTCGCTGGTCTGGAGTGAGGTTCGAACCCACGACCTTTGGATCACGAAGCGAGGGTTCTAACTACAAGACCAACAAGCTACTCATTAATTAGTACAACAATAACTTTTTAGTTATTGTTGAGATATATTTATTTAGTGAAATTAACGTCCAATAAATAATAAAATTACATATGACGTGTAAATGATATGGATTTATACGTTTTCCAAGCACTTTTTTAACCGTATCCACTCATTTGTGAGGTTTCAAAGGTCACCAATGCGCCTTCAGAAACCTACCACCATAAGCCACCCAGCTTACCAAAATTTCTCTTTGTAACGCAATCTGTGAAAGGTCCCATTGTAACGTGGTTCAAAGAAGACTCGCCATTGTTGATGCTCTCTAGGGGACGATCTAAAATAATTGAGGAAACTATTATACTACCCATTATTCACCAATAACCTTGAGGGTAGTTCGTATGCTGCGGTGGCTCTTCCAACAATGAGCTTATTCGCTTAAGCACCAAGAATGTTGCAATGATATGCTATAGTCTGGAGGAATTACTCATATTATATCTCTCGAACACACTTCAATACCCTGGAGAAATCTGGAATCCCCTGGAACATTCTCGTTAACACAAAAAAATTTAAGAAATTGCTAGATTTCTAAAGAATGCTCTCGAAGCATCGCGAAACTAACGTTGGTATAAATGCGACGTGTGTAGCGATAGAATCAAAGTGGTGATTCGAATGACACATATTTCGAGCATGTTAACTAAATTTTTTTAGAAAGTGATCAAAGTGATCGAAAGAACGTTTATTAGTCCGAATGAAGAAAAAATGTACTAAAAAGTGTGTGAAAAAACTAGAAACATTAAGTGAGTATAAATTTAAGAATAATGCTCTGATTCAAATCGTGTCCAGTAACTTTTTGTGAAATAAATAAAAACTTTAAATTGTTTAAGTGTTCGTTTGCTTCCAATAGCCACGTCCCGTGACAATATGCTTAAAAGTATATGCCGTTTTGATGACTAATGCATTTGATAAAAAAACTTTTACGAAATTTACTTTAACTTGTGAGGAAAAGCTATAAAACCACGTTTAAAAAAATGGGAAATCTGTATAACAATTGAAATTTATCGTGATATTGAGAACAGTTAGTATGTTTTATTTTTTAGACCAAAGTCCTCATCGTCGATTACTTCGGGACTCTTACAAAGAATAATTTCTTAAGGGACTACAAAAAGTTGACCAATGAAAGAAACATAAAAAAGAAGGAAGTTAGTACAGTATGTCTTCAAGATGTTGTATTAGAGACTAATTCTGCGTAACTCATGAACCGTGTGGGGTACAAATAAATAATTTTGCTGTAGTTAAAAATTACCAAAAGACATTTAGAAGGAGGTAACATATAGAAGGAGGATATTTGTAAATTTTAATGTTTCCATAAGAATGTAAGAAAGAGTCATAGGAACAGCCTAAGGGAAGCGAGCAAGGGAATGTCCTCCAACAAGATGGATAGACCAAATAAGGGAGAGATGACTGGGTTGATTGTGTTCTAGAAAACGCGTCCCCGGAAAACCTTCAAATGTGGTTATATAGGCAAAGTATTCTGTGCTAACTAAATAACTGAGTGAATGGATCTGGAAATTATATATGAAATCAATAAAAGAAATCTGGCATACCTTAGACATGTCATACAAACAAAATGCCAGACAGAAAAAAATATGAGGCTAAATCGAGTAAAGAATCCTCGAATTAATTCATTTGCACTATAGAATTCTAAGTAAAGATTGTCATGATGATTAAAAACCTCGAGATCGGAAAATCAAAGCCGCTTAATATATCGAATGGCAAAATTACAAGCGTGATCCAATTATATTTCTATAATTTGATCTAGTGAATTCTGATCAGAAATAACACATCAATAAATTCATTATTTAGGACTACCGCACTGTCAAAAACAGTAAACACGTCATTCAGTATGATATGTTGTATTATTAAAATACAATTTATCAACTGAGTATACTCCCATTTGTTCAGAATATATAATTTAAAAGCATAAAGTGCACAAAGTTAACTTAGAAAGTAAAAAATTGTTTTCAATTTTAAGGTAATTTAATAATTAATAAGTAATTTATCTGAAGAATACACATTATACTTACCTACCTATCGTTTTCGATGTAAAATTTACCCATTTCTTTGTCCCAGATGTCCTGACATTTACGGTGCACGTTTTAGGCTACTAATAATACATATATGCATATATTGCTATCTGAACAAAATGCCATCATTATGTAATAAATTAATATAGGTTAAGTGATGTATTTAGGGGTTAACAAACATCTCTGATCATATAAAAATGGCTGGAAAATAATAAACTTGTCAAAATTTTGTATTAAAGCACCTACTTTTTCTTTCTCTTGAGTAGCCTCGCGGGACTCGGAAGTTAATAACCGCAGTCACAATAGAGCGCTGTTCCTCCCTTAAAAAAGTCTTTGAAGTTCAGTGAAGTCTACCAGATACGCCCCTTCCTCTCACAGGTATATCTTGACATCATTTGCCCATTTCGTTTTGAGAGCTGTTATGGTACTCATTTCGCTACATTTTCTATCCACTGCAGCCTTCTTGCTTTCACTTACCGAAGGAAATCTATGGCATTTTGCTATTTTCAAAACTCCAGGTGAATATATTTAAGTATTGATGTAAGGTTGATGAAAATTCTCACCATACTCAATATTCACCACACTCATTTAAATGATCAAATTTATGTCATATAAATCGTAAGTACAACATACATTTTTGAGACAAATATCGACATTTTAAGCCAAAAATATGGTATTTCTAATATTGAACTTATTGAAGAATTCTATGAATATCTTCCTTTCACATCTAATATGTTATATCGCACCCCAAGTGCAATATGCATCCTGGGAGAATAGGATTTAAAGATTATTATTCTAGTTATTCAAATATTACTGTAAGATTTAAACTATACTTTTGCGTATCAACGTGACAAAATATAATTTTCACATTTCTTATGACAAAAATAATCTAAAACAATCAATTTTAAAAGGAATGCAAGTATGACACTTTTTATTGGAAAACAATAATGAAAATTCACTCAAAGATTATCTTTTGGTACGTTGTATAATAGAATTAACGATGTATAACACAAAAATATGACATTTTTAAGGGGGAATACCTTCCAAGAAATTTCCAAAAAATCGATATTTAAATTTTACATTTTCTTAAAGCTTGAGGTCTTAAAAACGTTTTTTTTTTAGAAAAGTGATAGATATTTTCTCTATGTCACTAAGGCTGATAGATCCCGCAACGAGATAATTTGGACATAGACGGCAAAATATCCCAAAAAATTACACACATTAGATTCTTAACGGCCGTCAAAACCTGAGAATATACAGGTGATAGATAGTCTCACACTCGGGGTGCGATATATTATTTTAATATCTGTTTTAGATATGAAATATCTATCTGCTAGAGGAACTGTCACTGATTTGATTTTAATACTTTAATTCATCGTCTCATCCTCGAGTATCTAGATTTTCCAGTTGAAATTGATTTTCTTAAATATATTAAAGATCATTCGTTATAAAATTGTGTTCGTCTTAGTAGAAAACAATTTTAAATTTCTATACACTGCGATCTGTTTTCGTGGTTGTATCATGGCCAATGGTATGCGCCCATGCACCTTAAGTGTCACATACGTCATGTACCGATCCGGCGGAAACGTGATACATAGAGTTAAATATTTTACATAATTGATTTATCGATGACATTATCAACCTCCTTGTGTGATTTTGTACTTTTATGAATTCTAGTCCTATTATAGAGTGCATGTGAACTCATCACTAAAAATATGGAGAAACTGTCAAACATCGCGAAGTTGACATTTATATATAAGAGTGATGTAAGTGCGCGCGCGGGTCAGTTATCTTTGACAGCGGGCTGACGCCATAGAAAGTGAAACCAGCGAAACTAGCAGTCGAGCAAAAGACAGCGTAAATGAAGTATCTAGTTCTACAAAAGGGTCGAAGATTCTAGTAAACGAAAATAAATTATTTCGCAGACGAGTGACTAGTGATAATTAGCGCGAATTACGAAATTCATTGTGAATTTAAGAACGGCGCTTCGATTAAATTCGTGCCCAAGTCTCACTCTTGGCTCAACAACCCCTGGTGGGTCTTGGCTTCCTCAAGAGTCTTCTTCTACTCACCTCGATTCTGTGCCAGCTCTCTCCAGTTCAGAAACTCGAAGGCAGATATGTCTTTGAGAACGTTGTCACTCCATCGTAATTTTGGTCTTTCTAAGCCCCTTTGTCCTAATGGTCTTGATCGTGTCCAAGTAATTAATTATAATTAATTTCCAGTGTTTCATTTACCTACTTTACTACGTTTTCGTGACAATATTATCTATTTGAGCCACAAATACATAATGAAAATTTGATGCACACATTGTATTGTATAGTTTTCGCTCACCAGGGAATTAATAAATTTAAAATATTCCTGGAACGTTTGCGTCCCTAATTTAAGCACTTCTGCGCCAGTCGATGCAAGCGTACAATCTGTCGCCTTTTGACTAAATCACTCCTGGGAAATTGACATTTCGGTGAATGTCAAATGCGCTCGAGGCTTTATGGCACTGTTTTATCTGGATGTCAAATAATTTAGTACCTCGAATAAAAAAACAAAAAAGGACAATGTATATAGTGCCACTCGCGTATATCCTATGTATCCTTTTGAATAACGCATCAGTGATAGATAAAGTATAATAAATGACATAACAACGTTTGGCTTTTAGCGGATTTGGAAACTCTTTGTCTAATTTCATGTTTCATCAAATCCGTTTAGAGTGGCCACTAGCTAAATATTTATTAATTTAAATTTCAAATATGTGATGTTTTATCTGCAAGCGCACTCATACTTGGCAAATTAGATTAATATTTCTATTAAATCGTTTAAAGGGAAAACACCACGTCCCTTCAAAAGGTTTTTATAGTACCTAAAACAAATACAAATAAATATTTGATTTTTAATTATGGGGTAACAGTTGGTCTATCTTGTTTTATGAATGTACAGAATATATTAAATATTAATGGACCACCCATAACAAATAAACAAGACAAACACTAAAATTATAATTTGAAAATTTATCAATGTTTATATAATATATGCGTTAAACCCGTGCTGAATCCAAGGTCGCAGCGTCCCTAGCGGAGATTCTTTATTTGTATGCATTATTTAAAAAATGATATACAGAATATATATATTATATATATATATATATATATTATATATATATATATATAAATATAAACTTTTCTTATTAAATAGCAACTGTTTTCTGAGAAAACATTAAAATGTCACGGTTTACAAATAACTGTATAACTACCGGATGATAATTCTCCAGCACTTAAGATTGATTCTTTGCAAAGAAGAATAGTTAAATTTAGACTTTCCGCAAAGAAACAAAATCCTTTGAAGCCATTAAGCATTTATAACTTATACATTGTATATACCTTTACAAAATGTAATCCCATACATTACGTGTGTAAGTTTTCCGTGGGAATCGGGTTATAATGAAGGGTGGTTAGCACAGTTCAAAAAAGCCTTCGCTATATTGTATTACACGTTACATATATATTATTACATGATATTATGATAAAAGCCTTCTATCCCTACGCGTGACATTTAAAATGATTGTTTTATTGAAATATCCATTTTATTTATTTAAATTCAAATTCAAATTCTATTCTGAAATTCTTTGATATGCTCCTAATGTTTTATTTTATTTCATTTCATTTCATCCTATTATATTTAATTTCCTTTCGTTACATTTAAATTAATTTCATTACGTTTTATTTTACTTGAGATTCACACACTTTATTTGAGTTAAATATGAGGTTCGTAAATAATAAGCCAATCATACGAATCTAATAGTTGGCGGATACCTACTAGTAAAAGTGGTAGTAATAACGAATAAATTTAACATGATTAACGAGAGAAATCATTAATTCAATACAGCGTAGTTTTTAATTTAAGAAGGGAGTGAAAGAGTGAAGAGATGAAATAGGGATGAGATTAAAAACTATATATATATATATATATATATGTTACCCCAAAGGTTACCCCCAAAGTAGTTAGAAATAACACATATTGTACCCGTGAAAGCCTTAGATTTAAAATATACATATATATATATATATATATATATGTATACGCATTATAAAAAGGTTATTTTTCGGGAACTTCGCGGATTTGCAAAAAAAAAAAATATTTTCCTGCTATATTTTGGTTATACTGGGATAAGAGAGAGATAAGAAATAACGAAGTTCCCGAAAAATAACCTTTTCATAATGCATATACCTCTTCGCGAAAACATCTATTTAAACATATATATGGTGAAGCTATTGTTATTACTGATTGTTAGGTTAAATAAGACGAGTTCCTTGAAGTGAATGGTGAAGTGAAGGGAAATTCTGTAGAAACATGAATATAGTTTTGAGTCAGTATTACAGTGTGGAAGACGAGGTGTGAGATCAGTTTTGATAGATATGGGGCAGTATTATTTATTCAATGTATCAACATTTTGAGCATTTCGTAGTATGGTCACGGGATAGTGGCGGTAGGGACAAATCAAACACAATGAAATTGATTAAAGTTAACATTATTAACTTTCATTTATTAATTAATTAATTAATTAATTAAAGTTAACTTAAATCACTGGACACAAATTTTACTGAATAACTCGTTTATTTAACACTTAATAATCATCTTTGAATATTTTCACGTCTGTGGAAATACTTATTTCAGAACATCTGTAAAAAAATACATCTCGCTGGTAATTCGCTTCTTCGTCAATATCAAATTTATAACAGCTGGAATTCCAGCAAATTTTTCACCTATTTTAGTGAATATTATGATTTTTGTTTTAAATTGATGTGTTCTTTAATATAATGTATTATTTAATATATTCTAAATTCATCTAGAATGTTCGAAAGACTTCGATTACCCATACACAAATATTATTTTGACAGACTCTTGTGACAACATTGCATACTGTGAAAAAATTGAACTTTTTTCACAAATCACATCAGCGAACGGAAAGTTCTTAAAAATCTATAAATTTTGAAACGAAACATAAATTCTTAGACAAGATAATCAGAAAATATGAAAGACCATCCATCATCCTGTAAGCTGCAACTTTTAATTTGACCTGGCATGATTGATTCCCCTACCCCCCCCCCAATTCCGTTGGAGATCTAACTGAATATAAAATTAAGAACAGTATCGTGAGATCAGATGGGGAGTTTTTCTGGACTCTCAATGCAACAAAATGCATTCATTACGTTGACAGATTTTTTAAATAAAAAAATTATAACAATTTAAGTTGGTTTGATTATAAAAATAACATATCAAGTAAACAGTCTTGCTTGTCGGCAAATTAAGATTGAAGTATTTGTAAAGATATTAACATATGATATATTTATTTAAAGGATCTTTTAAATCCTATTAAAATTATTGGTATTATCATGTTATTTTGTTTTAACCCTGAGTTCGTCGCTACCGGGTAAAAAATACCACAGAGGTAATTAAAACACAAAATTTTTATTTTCTACGTAAAATTGTGACTTCAGTTGGCGCCACGCGCTCAGCCTCTGCGGACGTTTGTAGTGAGTATGGGTAAAAAGTACCCGGTAGCGATCGTTTGTGTAACTACTTTTTAATTATATTTTAAGTGTGCGGGGTTAATGTTGTAGATTATCTATGTGGAACTTACTCAGTGTTACGTGCAACTAAAAAATGGCCTTTGGTAATATTTTATGGGGGGTATCAATGCCTACGTTATTGTCAAAGCTAATAAAGAACATTCGGGAGCTACGATTGGCCCTAGAAGAGACGAAATGAAATAATTGGCCAAAGGTTTAGTTTTGCCTCTTATACACCGCAGATCGTACCAAATTTGCCGCAGGCCATAAAAATTAAAAACAGGTTAATTCTCGGCTTAGATGAAAACAACGAACACAATATGCCAAGCTTCTCTAGGACTGGACCAAAACTATGCACGTCTCGCTGTGAAGATTATAACTAGGAAAAAGACCGGAAAGCAAAGAAATCTTGTGAAATATACAACAAAAGAATATGCAGAAAGCATTCGATACCCATTTGTGGCAGTTGCTATCATAAAGTGAAGTAAAATAAATAAATGTAGATTGAAACATAAAGACCGCAATTTTTTAGAGTTGTGATTTTTGATGGCAATTTACAATAAGCATTTCTAGCATAAAAATACAATTCATTTTTATTAACTGATAAGAATATTCTATCAAGTTTTAATGTATGATCTAATTTTGCTTGATTTCAATGCAAAAAATATAACGATTGTTACGTTTTTAAGATTACGAAAACAAAGAAGTTGAGATTTTGGTTACTTAATATATATGCCTTAAATAATAATAAATGCATAATATTTTTTGATTTATAGCTTATAGTGTAAAAAAACAAAATAAAACAACAAACTTCAATAGAAATAATAATTTAATGAAATAGGCATCTATGACTAATGTGATAAATTTTACCCGGAAGCGACTTTTTCTGTTCTTATTTGTTAAGCGACAAACCCCGGGTTAATTAATGGTAGTGGGAAAACAATATTTTAATATTAATTTTGCTTACCTACTTACCTACTGATGCCGCTGTTAAAAGTTTGAAGAGTCGCATCTGAACAGATTATGAAACTTTACCAAGTATTGAAAAATAAGTTAATCTTTCTGTATAACATGGAAAAAATAAAGAATAGACATAAATTCAAATATATCTTTCACAAAAATGTTTACATCTTTATTACAATAATGTTCTTACAATATATTATTTACAAACAATTAATATTTAACATTCTATAATCCACAATACCATACTGATTTTAAAATAATAATTGTAGCTTGTATTCATTCAGCTTTTTTATTTTATTCAAGAACACATTTTTATTGTGAAGTGGCAATTTTTTGTGAAAAAAGTTCTGTGAAGTTTAAAACCAAATTCATTAATCAATTACAAAGACATACTCTGGCGGCAGTTACGCGTAGTCATTTTTGCCTACCGTACAAGAAAAAGTGAACTGCTTTAAAAATGAATTATATATGTTAATCAATTAATATATAAGATTTGCAGATAAGGTCGACATATTCACAGAAATGTACAAGGCCGCTATGGCGTCATTGGATAACGCGGAATTGTTGAATGTTGCATTGTGTAGAATTATCACTCAAGCCTGCCACAAACACAGGTTGTATGCCCTGGGCCACGCATGAAAATATGTCCATATACGCATCTTATATAAATAAGTTCATCGCTGTGAGACTTCTATAATTTATTTCAATTAAATAATAATCCCGCAGAGGACAAGTCTAGTTATTGTGTTCTCAGAACATACGTTTAAAAATATTGTAAAAAGTTAAAGAAGCCTTATCATTAGATACATTTATTTAAATGACAGCTCGCCTTTTTATCGTGAGATAAAATGGTACCCGTCGCTTTTCCAGGACCGATCTATGAGCAAAAGCTTCCATATCGGTCCCACTCAATCGTCTCCAGGTTTTTTCACATTTTTTCAGCTAACAAGCAGGACAGTGTTGCACCACACCGGTCGTATAAACCGTTGCAAAGTGGCATGGCCGCTAGAGCAAAGGCATTCACTGTAATATAAGTCTTTTTTTATAAGAAAAATACATAAATACATCATTATGCATAAAGAAAAATAATAATATACAAAAGAAAAGTAGAATTAGAAAAAAACTAAATAAGATAATGTAAAAGACATATATCCGAGATGATGAATATGTATTTCATTATTGTCAAATCGAGCAAACAAACCTATTAAAAATGGAGATTATTTTTTATTGTCATATTTTATTTCGGAAACTATTTTCAACTGTTACACTATTTCAAGTGTTACACTTAATTGTGTGGTTGATCGGAAAAAAATTTCAACTGGCCACAAACCGCCTTTCTAACGTGTCACACATCAGCCCTTATGATGGACCCTGCAATGGGATCCGAAACGTTGGCCGGAAAGGTCGTAATTGCACGGCATAATACCCCAGAAGACACACACCAGAAGATTCTGAGTGGCCGCGAAAACCTAAGAACATTCGTAACATGTGTATTCAAAAAAAAAGTTAATAAAATTTGTGTGATACTTGCGACGGAATCAAGTTTGAATAAATACGCCCTTGTAAAAAATTGTTAAATTTAGGGCATTCTAATTTTATGGTAATATCGAAATTAAATTGACTGTTAATTTCGCCTTGAAAGCGTACAAAATTAGCATAGAATACCTCGAATTTTAAACTAAAAAAATAATATGCCTCTTTAGTCATTTAAAAAAAAAGTCTTTTTTTTTCTTTTCGTTGCGTGCCGAACTCCATATCCGCAATTTTTCAAAAATTCGCTCACCGCCTGACCCATTCACAATCCTGCCAAATAGATGAGGCATCCACATTTTGGGTTCCAACCAAAGGCTGCAAAAATTTGAGAGGTCCGTGAATTTCCTGGACCCTCATTACACACCTGACCTATCGACCTTCTAAAAAGGTACAACCGCGTTTAATAAATAATGTATTATTGAGTCGTAAAAAATCCAACTTAGTACTGTATTTCGAAAATTGTTCGGAATATACCCAAGATACTCGTTGGACTGAAAATTATGTTAATAGAATCAAAATTACAATTTTTAATTAAAAATTTGAATTCAGAGCGAAAAATACGTTAATAAATAATTTTGTCATGAGACTACAAAAAAGTAACCCATAAAAACCAAGTTTTTATTATAATCCCTTTCTTTGTAAAATATAACAACAATAAAAGACGAATTAAAACATATATCGTAACACTTAACTTACAGTACTTTAATATATTTCTAAAATATCAGATATTTTGACCTTTGATAAGACACTTCATGCTTTGAAGATTAAATTCTAAAAACATTTGTCAGTCAATTTAGATTTTCGACATTCGTAGTGAATCGTAGTGACCTATTATGTATACCGACGGAGTAATTCAAATTTAGAAAATATTCAGCGACGTTATCGGGCCGCCGTTGCTAATCAAACTTTTATAATGATTCCAATTTGAAAAAACGATTCAAATTTCTAAAAATCCTAAATTATACTATAAATATTATTTTTTTTGACGAAAATTTGATAGATGTTCTTTTTTGTCGCCACGAGTCTACTTGCCAAGTTTCAGCTGGATTGGATCACGGGAAAAGGGTCAAAAATCGATACAAAGTTTTTTTGACGGCAAGCCGGCAAGCAAGCAAGCAGACGCTACGAGTTAATATAAAGGGAGTAAATAACTACATAAAAATACCTCAAAAAATAAAAAATAACACATAATCGTGTATATCCCAGCACTAGACATTTTACATAGAATTAGAAAGTACTGGCTGTAATACACGCAAATGTGCCAAAAATATCTAGAAAATCGAGACTGAATACGCGGCGACATCAGTTTTGTTATGACGTTTAGTAGAAACCAGAGACAATTGCGATCCAGTGTGCGACCAGCGAAATAATTTACGAGAGTACCTACTGGGCGTTCGAGAAGTTATCGCGAAACGCCGAATAAAGTATTCCATAGACATAGGAATATTCTAGAAGTTTCTCGATAGTGAAAATTATTCCAAATTACATAATATTATTCCAGTTAACTATGTTACCAGTAACTTTCTTGCGTGTTTTATAAAAATTTTATTTTTTTATCTTTATTTTTTTTTATGTATATTTATTAATTTTTTGATATTTATTACATTGTAGATACGCCAAACTGCACAGCAGTTTTACGCCATTAATACTTAAAATACTTAATTTGACTCGCGATCCCTCTACAGTATATAATATTTTAAGTTGTACAAACAAAATAACGAGACTAAATATGGTCCAAAAACATAAAAAAACTAACCCATAAAAACCATGTTCTTATTATACTCTCTTTCTCATTTGTTTTGTTTCCAATTTGATATTTTATCAACATATTCCTCTTGCTTTAAGTTCTTGTGGAAAATCTATTCCATGTATATTATTATCCTTAAAACTTATATAATATTGAAAACGTTATAATTGGTATATGGGGGCACGGCATCGGCGAAACCGTCTGATCGGACCCATGGCTCAAGTCAGACTAGTTGAAAGAGGTTTCGCGCCTTCTCCACGCGTCGGGCACCTATCTCATTTCTATGGTTTCCAATTTGAAAAAACCGTTAAAATTTCGAAAAATCCAAAATTATACTATAAAAAAAATTTTTAAACGATAATTTGTTATATAACTTTCGTCATCGCTCCGAGTTTGCCTGCAAAGTTTCAACTCGATTAGATCACGGAAAAAGGATTAAAAATCGATCTAAAGTTTTTTCGGCAGACAAGCAGATGCTACGAGTTTAAAAATACATTACTTACTTAAAACTCAACCTCATATCCCAATTACAAGTGTCTCTTTGTCTTGCTCTAGCAGCATGCATATTTTTATTGTATCAATACCGCGACCAAATACGAATCGGCACTTTTCCAAACATTCATTGACACAGAGTAACATGAATATCGCAAATTTTAAGGCGAGATTTCGTAAGTTGGTAGACAAGGAATGACAGAGTGAGAAAGATTAAGACGTTTCACAGATTCCATTATCCTTTAAGGCTGTATTGTCGACCGAGCTATGCTGTGAGGAAGGTTCTACGGGTATAATTATTCACCATGCATTATGTTCTCATCAATCGCTTCATTTTTTGGTTTTCAAAATATTTTAATATATTTGTATTTATATTTATTCGGAAATTGGAAATTTATTGGTTTTCAAAATATTTTAATATATTTGTATTTATATTTATTCGGAAATTGGAAATTTATTGGTTTTCAAAATATTTTATTTTATTTGTATTTATATTTATTCGGAAAACCAACGGCTAACATTAATTATGTAAATACAAAGAATGGAAAACATTAATGCCAATTATAGGTTTTCACTGATAGCAACAGCATATCGTAGAAACATAGTGTATATATACGTATTCAGTATGATGTATTGATAAAACTATATATATGTAGTTAACAATAATAACATGTATTTTTATTTTAAAATGGCTCGGCGTAGCAAGCGCCGTAAATCGTAACATTAGAATGATAATACTTTAAAAAAGCCTATGCAATATAATCAACTCTCGTTATTTCAAATGTACATCCGTAAATTCCTAACTAGCTGAAGTTACAACAACAACACTGATGATCAGCAATGAAAATTCAGCAAAAATGTCTTCACTAAAGAGTTGCTGCTGTAAATATATCTGCTATAGATTTTAAGTCTTTGAAATTAGTTTGTAAATCTGTTTTAGTTTTAGGTTTAAACAAATAAAGTAAATAAAATAAAAAACATATTGGTTTTCCATTCATAAATTTTCAGCTTAAAAATGCTTGCAATTATTACGTTCCATGATTTTTTTACGGTATTTGTTAGTATTTTTTTTTTTTATTTCAAGGCTATATATAAAATACATTTATTTTATGTATTTTTTTAACTATATTATGAGATATTTATCTGTTTAGAGACAGCCAAAGTTTACAATTTTGATTAAATTATGCAAGTACCTTATATAAAAATAATTGTTTAATGAAATGTTATTGGCTTGATATTTAAATAAAATATACTTTTAATGAGATGATTCAATTGATTTATTTTATTTCAATAATAAATATACGGTAATAGATTGATGTTATATAGAATAACATTAACCAACTCATTGCACAGATGGATTTTGAGATGGAAATAGATCTAAACTAAGCTTTAATTGAATCTAAGGCTTATCTTAATGGTGAAGTCAAATCCGTACATCTTCTCTAGTGATATGGCATGCTCAATTAGTTATATCTTATAACTAATATTATTATCTCTTTACTTAAATACTCCTTTTGTATATTTTTTTTATATTCTTTTACGTGAAAAAATACTTATCAAATAGAAAAATAGAAAATATGAATTTTTTGTTATTATTTTTGTTAAAATACAAATTAAATGGTTAAATTTGCCATAAATTTATTTGAATGTTCGAACAATGTAGATAATTATGCTTCAAAAAATCCTATGAATTTCACGGACCTTCAACCATTTAAATTTAATACCAAATTCGCACTAAAGATGGCCACTCAAAATGAGAAGCATCACCTTCCATAACATATTGTCACAATGCTGTACAAATAGAAGAAACTACACATGAGGATATCTCAGTACTCTGGGAGTTTTACAGTAAATTGCAAATTTTTAAAAAAGTTTAGAGTAAACTGTGGAAATGCCAACTAGATTCGTGAAACGTCTGGAAATCTCAAACATTATATAAAAGGAACGACAGTTTTGTGATCCTATAGAAATTGATTCTAGCAAAAAGTTTTACACTTTGCAAATTATGAGCGGCTAGCGAAATGCATTGCGAGAGTATCTACCAGGCTTTTGAAAGTGAATAAGCCGATAACAGTCGTGTGAACATTCTAGAATGACGAATATGAAGTGGTCAACAGATAAGTGATTAGTGCAAAATATAATGGAAGCAGATTCATCTCAATTTCATACATAAGAACCTAATAAAAGAGGCACAATGTACCTTCAAGCAAACATGAATAATACTCACAGTATATTACACTGAAGTTAATTGAATATTATTTGAGGTTACAGGCTAAGAAAGTGGAAAGCAAAAGATAAACTACCACATTAAAGGCCCATCGTGGCATCTCAAGAAACAACAAGCATGGATAGTGCTTGTTGCAGACCAATCCTAGGATTACGGCCCAAAAAAAAAGGCTTACATTTAGCTTACAAAATTAAACGCCTCTAGTATGTCGAACGATGAAAGATGGAATGATGGAGAAAAGATTCGGCTAGGAACTTGCCTATTTAGGTCTCTGTTTATAAAACCAGCTCGTGCATTGTGGCCTGATTCCACTGTAGGTCTTAATTTTTTTAGATACGCAAGTGTATGTTATGGTCAACATTATCATCTAGTGTCCAGTTTGATATGTATACTTTGATTAAATGTGCATTTCTGGAGTTAAATTGTCACATCAAACCGTGTTGAAACTATCCTTTCCCTCTTTTGACTTGTATCACATAGGATATCGAAACTTGATAACAAATTAATATTCTGTCTTGAAAATTTAAAATGATTTTATTATATTCTAAGTTACTTAAAATATTCTATTTGAAATTCTAAGGCGACACATGACACAAAAACTACATGAGATCGTTAGAACCACTGACATGACACTTCACTCAGCAAACTGCTGAAGGTTATGGGGTTGAACTCGTCAACGTCGCTCAGCCCAAAGTCAACACTGCGGAGAAAAGTGTCAAACTAGTCGTAAACTAGGGGATGGTTAAGCTAGGGTAAGAATAACTTTTGAAGGTTTCTTTTTGTGCAAATGTTTATAGTGCATAAAATAACTAAAAGGTTCATAAACTATTTTCTTGCGTATTTGAAAGAGTGGCAAAGATATGTGTAATAAAATATTAAATCTAAGAAATGGGGTAATTTATATAATCAGATTTCAGTAATAAGCTGACCATCAACATAGTCATAATATTACTTTTTCTTGGGTTGCAATACTAGGATTGGTCTGCAACAAGTACTCGCTTTCTTCACTCTTCTCTGTCACCTGTCAGCCTCTTCATTTCTTGGTAGGTGCTACAGCGCACATCTCCGATAATCTGGTCTACGTAGCTTAATGTCGGGCGGCCTCTGCGATTTTTGCCTTCAACAGTTCCCTCGACGATGGTAAAAAGCAGGCCCGGATGCCTTATATTATGGCCTATCCATCCTGTTTATAATTATGTCTTTATATGGAACCCAATCATAAAATAACTCAACGTGTGTAGTACAGTATGGTATAGTACGGTGAAAATTGAATAAGGAAAGGATGGTAAAATTTACACTTTAAAATTTAATGATTTGGAAGTGCTCAAACAGTGGATACCAAGCGATTTCCATAATTTATATGACAGGTTATCACGTAGTTTGACATCGACAGATTTTTCTACAATGAATCCTTCATAATTTTTATATTTAATTTATTAATACTAAATTGAATTAAAAAACATTTAAGTTTTTTATTGATCCCAACCCAAATAAAATAATGTTAAGTATGTCAATATGCAGATATTTTAGAGGATAAACAACGAAAGTCCATTGTATCTCTAATTAGCAAAAAAATATTATTTTTGCTATTTAATAGTAAAATATAACCTTTTCTTCACCCAGAACGTCCCGATGTTAATAAAATCATGGCAAAATTTTCTTTGTCATGTGGGACTCGTTTTTATATTTTGACATTTAACGGATAACCGTCATGGGCATCATATAATTCTTTGTCCCTCTTTTTCTCTCAAGTAGAAACTGAAAGAAACAAACACCGACTTATACATATTATTTTTCCTCTCCCTTTACCTCACTTCCTCCTCTAATATATTTTCGGTACAAATCTACACAGTTTGAACGATCTGACCCAAATTTTGCAAACATTTTCTTTAGGACCTTTAGTCCTTTAGGGTAATATAGGCCACATTTTATTCGCGGACATCCAATCCATCCCAGCGTTCATTAAATGGAAACATTGTTTTATTAGAACATTTGCAAAACAATGGAACCTTTGTTTTCCCCCACTAATTTATTTAGAAGTTAATCCTTATCCCGTGCAACGCCGCGTACGAACAACTAGTATTTTATAAGATAATATAAATATATATTTACGTCCAGAGTAAGCCTTTCGTAACAAAAGCTTGACAACATCATTAGAACATGTTGAGTTCTTGTGATAAAATAGCAATATTCAGTATCGAAATATGAATACTCAAGTACATCGACCTCCAATATTTTGTAATTTATTTTTTCCTTATTTTTAACGTGTTTCAGGTAATTTACACCGATAGCTTACACAAAAAAAATAACAAGAATTGCAAAAAAGAGAACGGTTACCTTTCGTTAAGTAGCCCCCTAACGAGAATACAATTTCGTCGATAAATTTGTGTTTTTTGTTGGCGGAAAAAATGTTCTTTGTAATCACTCTCACGGAGGACGGTAAGTGAGTGATGCGGCTCCAGGAACACGTTTCCCTTTTAATGGCGCCATCTGTTTCCGGGAATTGATAGAACCCGCCCCGGGAGCTCCCGATATTTCACCCCCAAGACGACATGCGGAGATCAAAGAAAACTTCTAATTTGAAACATTTTTTTGCAAGACAAATGATGCTGGGAACTCATGATTTAGGGCGGCCAATTACAGGCGACATTTTCGGAAACATTTCTAAAGATTTTTCTTATTTCATCGCTTTGTATTATGTCTCGTGGCATTGATTGGTCTCACCTGCCTCTTGCTGTGCACCCTATTATGTTCAAATGTTTTCTTTGATAAGTGGGCCTTCTTCCCTGTATGTGCTTTATCCTTAGTTTCTAGATGCCTTAAATCTGCTTATATAGAAATAGTAATAATTGAACTGGAGTAGATCTAGAAAGAGATTCTGGCAGGATCACGTATCCAGAATGGACAGTGACAGACTCGAGCATACAGCAGCGAATGAGATTCCTCCTGACGACGTGGGAAGATCACCGTAAAGATGGAGGGATAGCTGGACCTCGTCATCCCAGGAGGCGTAATTTTCTGTAGCACAGATCAATAGATCTACTAAAAACGCAAGAAGAATAATCGAATTAGTTTACACATTTCATGAACCAGCTTCTTAAACAGTATCGAAGAATTAGTGGGGTCATTCATGGTTTGTTAGAAAGTTTTTGGCATTGAAACACCATGCTTGCCATACGTTTAGGTAAGTTTGAATTCAGCCGCTCTTAACATTGGGAACATACGCTGTTAGTAGCCTTCCACTCTGGGTCAGACGCTACGTGCCTTTTGGTTTGCGCTTCCTAATTTCCCTCCTACCCTGTATGTCTATCGAGTGTTCCCCTATCCGCCATCTGGGAACGCGTTACAGCCTCCGCAAAGGAGTCTGTGAAGTAAAACCAAAAATGAGGAGATCAGACGACAGACAAAAGTTTTCTATGTGGTTGATCGTATTGAAAAATTTAAATGGCACTGGGTAAGTCATGTTGCCAGATAGAAAATAAACAAATGAGCACCCAAAGTTCTGCGGAAAAGGTGGGCCGATTATATTATACCTGTCGTGGGTAGTGGGTGGATTATAAAATACCAAGGAAGGGAGATTGGAGAACTTTTTAAGAGGTAGTGGAGAGATGGCCGAATCAGAAGAGAGATGGCCGAGGAAGAAGAAGAAGAAGAAGTAGGGTCATATATATTTATAAACGATTAAATGACTAAATGTTCGTACCACATCCTAAGAGACCAGCATGATGAAATTCTTGTACAACCAATATTTTTATAACAATAAATAAAATATAATATTGCGCATTATTTTTGTCGAACAGTTTCCTTCTAAACCAAAATTATTTAAAAATATTATAAATCTTAATTAATCATAACCCTAATCTATCGAATTTGACATTTTCTTCCGACGCCTAATGTAACACTGTAACTATGTACCTATAATTAATTCTTTGTGACGTTTTGGTACATTCCGAGATAAACCAAAAAAACTGCTTTAAAAAATAATTGCATAGACTAGATTTAAAAAAAATATTTAAAATAAATTCCAGACACACTTTCCAGGTGAACGGCAATTTGTTTTTTAAGTATATCTCCATTATTTATATGAAAAATTAACAAATTGATTTGTTCATCTCAGAATGTACTAAACGGCATATAGGATATATTATGCATACAGCGACGATATGCCGAATAAAGTTAATAAATTCGAAATCGGAACGTTTTTTCATTCCTATTTCCTGTTATACGTTGTTTTTACTAAATTACTCCCATAAACCAAGCGTTGAGATGTTACACATCAAAAATATTTTTTTGTGCATATAATATCAGACTGAAATGAAAATAATTCTCATTTTTTTTTACTAAAGAAAATTCTATTCAGAACAAAAGGCGCATCTTATCGTAAAAACGACATTTTAAATCATAAATAATTATCCACTATCCACATGATTTAGGAAGGCCAAAATTAAGATGGTGTGACAACGTCCTCAAAGACATCTCTGCCTTAGAGCTTCGAAACTGGAGAGAGCTGGCACTAGACCGAGATGAGTGGAGGAAAATTATTGAGGAGGCCAAGACCCACCAAGGGTTTTAGTGCCAAGAATGATTATGATGATGAATTATCCACAAGTCTGAAAAAAGGAAAAAAAAATGTTTAAAAGTTCATCTACCACGCTAATTTCAAACTATAACTCAGACAATTTTAAGAGTGTTTAAATGAATGCTATCTCAGTTTGTATTTAAAAGTTCAAAGTATTAAGATAAAGTAAATAAAAATGTTTTTTGAAGATTTCAATGTGGTGTTTAATAACCCTATAAACAATATTAATATTTTTGAAGGGAATAACTTTTGAGGAGGCCAAGACCCAACAAAGGTTGTAGAACAATTAGTGATGAATATTAAAGGTGTCTACTGAACTCGAATTTCAAATGAACTTTAACAAAGGTAAAAACGATTATTAGGGAGAAGCGAAATTATGGCTCAGCATAATCGTTTTAAATATTTAAGTCTAGATGGATGGATGAAATAAACGAAACAATGGGAGTGTCGTAGTGAAGATTGGCAAAGGTCTGAGGAGAGTCAGAATCATGAAGAGGTCTTCATTTAGCAGCGGATCGTTAATAGTTGAAAATCTAAAAACAAAATGCTTAAAATATCTTATTTGACTATATTTATTGTACATTCTTTCTTTAATTTTAGTATTTATAGACGATTAAATTAAACATGCCTCTGCCAATAATTCTGGATTAACTTCTTCTTCAAAAATAGCAAAATAATTTTGTTATGACGTTGTTAATATAATTAATAAAATTCAGTTTAGTTTTCACAACTTTTTATTGAAAAATATCAACATGTTTTAGAGCCCATGACCCATTCGTTAGGATACAATTGTATACTAACAAATTAAATTCAAAAATCGAAGTAAAGACAATCAAAATATTAAAAAAACGTATACCAATTTATGGAAAATGAATAATAATAAAGTACCTAATTAACATGAAAATAAATTTAAAAGATAGCTTTTTGTTAAAAGGTCCTGGTAATTTATAATTTTCAATTTACTATTAACACTTTTTCTTATTTACAAAATTTATAATTTACCAAACTGTGATTCTGTATAATATGTATGTAAAATTTGTAAACCCTTATTGATATCAAAAGAATGATTCATAGCCAAAAGATGGTTATTATAGCAAATTCAGAATTATTATTTCTATTTAAACACCTTAAGTGTTCCTTAACTCTAACATTAAAATTTCTAAACGTTTTTCCTATAAAGAAATAATCACAATCATTACAAATCAATTTATAAACACCCGATTTTTTCTAAAATTATCCTTATCATTATTATTTAACAAGTATTTTTTTAATTTTTTATTAATATAAAAAGCTGGTTGAATGACATTTGAGATATTTTTAAATATTGAATTAGAAATTTCATTATTTATAAATACAATTTCCTCGAATGTTTTTCAGAATCAAATATTGAAAGGTAAACAGAAAATTTAATTTTTTTTCTTATACTTCTTACTTAACACAATATAAATAATTTTTTTATCAAAACCATTAAAAACGCTATTTGCTTAATAATTTTTAATTTAATATTAAAATTATCAACAGATAATGAAATATAAATTAATCTACTTAACATAGAGTGAAATGTTGACAATTTTTGAGAAAATGGATCATTAGAATATTGTATCTTTACGAAATATGTAAAAATTAATTTTATTATTAACAATTGAAATATGAAAATCCAAGAAATTAATGCTAGAATTTTTATTTCTACGGTAAATTGAATCCTTTTATGTAGTTTATTTAAGAAATTAAGATTTTTTATTAGTTATCTATCAGTACCAGTCCAGATACATAATTTATAGTAAGCAACAAACAATATTAAAGTAAAATAATGGTAAGCGACTAAATATGTGTGTGTTAGTACCGCAAGTTCTAAATTAATTGCCGTTCATTCTACGAGAGAAGAGTTGATAACATCCGATCAAATAATGTTTCTGTATAATTCGCTGAATAATGTAGCCGATTGTTCCGAATTCTGTTCGCGATAAATGTAAATGTTCCGCTCGGCGCCCTCCGCGTACCGCGCTTTTCCATATCATAAATTACAATTAGATTGTGTGTAACATTCCTATTATTGTAACCATTATACCTGAGTGGGTTATGTAACTGTTCACTCACTTAGTTTGCGGTAAGGGCGTTATTGCCCTAGGCCGACTTCAGAACATCCCGGTTGTTTCGTACCAATGCAAATGTCCATTAATTGTCTTCATACGGTTCGTAACCTTGACGGTAAATAAGATTGTGTAATTATGCCTGTGACGAAAGTAAATAATTACAGTCCATCCTGAAAAGACAGCGGAACCGGAGGAATCTTTCGGATCAGATCGGTGAGTCCAGTTTCTTTCCCAGCTTCCTTGTTTGCTTTGCATCCAACACCACGGTCCTTAACCTGGCCTTCCCGGAGGGGGGTATACATATTCCCCAGGGATTGCTTTAACTCGATAACTGAATAATTATGGAAACGATTTTGTTCTTATTTATTTTAATCTTCCCGGAAATAGTGAAATACAGTTTGCTTTTTTTTATTTTTCAAATTTCTAAACGTATAATATTTAAAAATATTGTTTTCATTCAATCGGATCATCGCGCGGTACGTACACTTGCGCGTGTCCATAGCATATTGTGCTTATTATTTTCTTCACTGTAACTAATGCAGTTGGTAGCCCCATGCCACACATGTCAATGATAAATAATATTAATATACACCCTGATACACACCATAAGTATGCAACTAGATCGACAGGACGAAAAATGAGAATACCAATCGCTAACAATGTGTATGGCAAAAGAAAAAGAGATTATATTGTGCCAAGATTCTTTCATAAATTACATAAAAAATTTTTGGAGATGATGCAAGACAAAAAAACTCCATTAGCTTCAAAAAAGTACAAGCTAAGAGAATATATATTAAAGCTATGTACCTAATCTTACATTAATTTATGATTACATACATAAAAAAACATGTAACACTCGATAATGACCTACACTCGATAATGACCTACTATCTTCATTATAAAATAAAAATTATTGTCAAATATTAAAGGAAACCATGCCGTAAGACTGTTGTGCGGTTTGGCATATGTATAATGTAATAAATATCAAAAAAATTAATAAATATATTTAAAAAAAAAAAACGATGAGACCGCTATACCGCGCTGCATTCGTCGCTTGTTTTGGTAACAAGAGGACAAGAGACGTCCAGTTAGGAGGTTGGGTTGCGTCGCCCGTCACAAACTTTTTACTATTGTTATATAAGTATAATCTGGGATATTTCGGTACCCCACTTCGGACCACACGGAAGTTTTAGACGCTTAGTGATGAAAAGGTCGAATACTTTATTTTGGTAGACTGTCACTACATCGCCAGGTTGCAACTTGCAAGAGCAGGCTAGAGATCCATTATTAACCGCTTACTGCGCCTAAAGCACTAACTACGATGGGCAGGTCATGTGTAATAAATATGTATACTGTAATAAAGTATATATTTTATTACATTAATTAACACATACGCCAATCAACCATGTTCAATTAATTGCTAAACATACACACTTTTTATAATAAACACTAATAACGTGGCATATGTCTCGAAGACGTACGATTATCTTAAAAAGAAAAAAAGTTAAAAGCACACAAAGTTGTTTTGTCGGCTTGTAGACCTTTATTTAGTACCATTTTTACCGTAGGTTTATTTAAAGACGACAGAATTATGATCATATTTAACTAATAAAGATTTTTAGTTTTTATATAAGTGTTCCTTTTTAGCTAAAAATTAATCGATTTTCACAATCAACAAAAATATTATTGCCAATACCGACGTTTATTTTATAGATAAATAAATTTTTCTTTTTCATGACAACATATTTTGCTAATTCTGGCGTTAGATTTCATTATTTTACAATTCTTCTAATAATTTTTAGTTCAGTACATATTTGAAGATAAATTGATAATACAATAACTGGTTGGTAACAAGCAACTATCTGCTGAAGTATTTTTTTATAATTGCTTTAATTGTACATTTAGTATGCGTGTGAGTTTGTTTGGTTTAGCGGTAAGATATTTGCTTAGCAGTTATCAGAGTCTTGCGGGTGTTCAGGTTAGTACCAAGAATCTTTATGATGAATGATTCTTACTTTCACCAGTTGATGGAATACTACTTTATTTATGCGCAAAAAAAAACACTTGTATGAATTTTAAAGGGTACCTGGTATTTCAGAATTTGTTCTAGAAAAATTAATACTTGTCTTAAGACTGAGTGCACACTCTAGTTGAGCTGGGACGGAAACATGCGTTCCAGTAACAAATCTGAATTTTATATAGTTTGTTCGGGCAACTATTAAACAAAATTTCCGGATACCTTATATTTTTACGTTTTACTTTTACATTTTATTTATTTATTTCAATATACGGCACAAAAGTACCTTTTACATAATAATATATACAAGAAATCTAAAGAGTAGAATAGCAAAATGATTACAGAATTGACAATATAGTACCTATAGATAGTTGTTTAAAGTTTAAACAGTAATTTAGAAAAAGAAGGTGTGAAGTATATAAGATAAAACAAAATTTAGAAAAAGAAGATGTGAAGTATATACAAGGTTAAACAAATATGTATTATAATTTGTTTATGATTGCATTACAAATTAAGGACGGCAGGGTTTAGAGCTTTTATTAGCGAGTCTTTATGTTGTGCTAAAATGGAATTAAAAATATCAGAGATATGCGCATAGGGGTGTAATTACCTGTTGTGTGCCAAAATCCCCCGAACTCAAGTATCACTGTGTCCAAAATTCTTAACTACATGTTGTGACAGTGTTTCTTGCTCTCTCATAGTGCACAAAACTAGCCCCTTAGCAGTTAGGTTCAATAGGAGGAACGTTAGATTTATATTCCCTCGGGGGTGACTCTTCAGTTCACATGGTCTTCGGCTTGAGACTTCCCCATACGTTTATAATAACAATAAATTTTAATTAATTAATCTGCTTTTGGAAGGTAGGAATATATAAGATAATAATGAAAAGATTTAGTAATATTATTAGCACAATATTTAGTAAAATGTACAAAATGTACATAATATGTACATTGTATAAAATATAAATCATTTTACACAGTGGAAACTAATGATTCTTCATTCTGAATGGATTCACAGGATTATTTGATTCAAAATGGGTAGTAACCCAATTAACATTATAAACGAATAGGCGAACATTTTATAATAATAATTATTACCATGTGGTACATCAAAACAGCTACCTAATTAATACGACAAACGCCCGCCTGACGACAATTATAACCTGATAATTTTAAATTATTTACTACCTTTATGTTTTAATAAATGTAATGTGTTCGTAATAATGTTTCATTAAATGTTATCCGATAGTCAATGTTGAAAAATTCATTCAAATGTATCAAGAACATATGAGGTTTTTTAAAAATTACATCATTTTTCTGAATTCGCAAACCAACTCATAGAAAATAATCATAAATTTGACTTAACAGGGGTGAAAATATTAAATACTGATAATAAAGGTTTAAAATTAAATAATTTAGAATTTTTTTACATTAGGGATGCGGTGAATAAAAAAGCACCTCTAATGAATAACCAATCGTTCAATTTAACTTTCACAAAAGATTTGGTAACACACACTTTAGACCCCACCCCCTCTCACTCCCTCTCCCTCGTAGATTCCTGATCATTCTGTAGGCAAGCTAGTGCATGCCAGTCTTTGAGAAGATTAACTTGCACGTGATAAATATTGGTTCTAAAATCTGGTAGTGGTTTTTACTAATTTAACTAACATTCTGTTAAGTTCATTTATTTTATCATACATGTTTTTATATTTGTAGCTGATATCATTTGTTCCTTTAATTTAGTTATTAAATTTTCATTGTTTTATTATTCATGCCATTATTCGAATGCTAAATTTACTTTTGATGCTATTTTTTTGTATAGTGATATATATTTTGTAAATTGGAGAGTAATTCAATAAATTTTCTTTATTTATTTATTTTTTATTGGTGTTTGCTTCTTGTAGCCCTTTCGTTCCCCAAATCGGCTTTATCTTCGGTCCATATTTTTTGAAGTCTTCCAACGCCTCTTTTATTTTTCCAGAGTATCAGAGTAATTCTAGGAGTTCATCTTTTTCCATTTTCCATCCATCCAAATTAATCTGAATTATTGATTGTCCCTGTGCGGACAAAATCCAGTAATTATCTTATTAGAACATTCATAAAAAGTGCTGTCTTAATATATAAATGGATATATAAAATAAACAAAATATCTACCTTTCATACTAATTTCTAAATAAATTAACTTTGTAAAATGTATTGGTTACAATCCCTCTTGACGGGCTATTTTTGTTGTGTAATAGTGTTTTCGTCTATCGAAGACCTAAGACAGATTTGTCGTTGAGCATCATCGATAAATAAAGAAAATCTTCCAATACTGAACGTACGCACCCGCCACCCTGGAAGACGGCTGTTATTAATGGGTGGTCAGGTACCCACCCAAGTAAAAAGGCTATAGCACGCGCCTTACAACCTTCAAACCCGTTTGGAGACCTTGCGTCTAATGAAGCCGTGATATTTTAAGAAGGTTTAAATAAGCCCGTGATATTTAGGAAGCCATCTGGTTCAATACTCTTACTTACTTCAATACTCTTACTCAATCTTACTCAATGTTTCTAGAATCTTCATTGTTTCATAATACGCACTAATTATTACTTCTGAATAACTTATCTTTCATATACTAATGCGCGTTATATAAATCACTCAGATTCATACTAAATAATTTCTCGCTCGGCGGTAGGTACTTTCTTGATTTACTATCGTTGGAACAACATACTTCCTAGCAACATTCGTGATTTCGCTTTCTATGATGATAGCCCACTGTCAACTCTGACACACACACACGTATCGCGGCGCCCTCACTTTTGTAGACCGGTGTTCATGTCACCTTCTCAATGCTTACATAATTTGATAGTGCGTAATTTTTTCCGATTCTTTGGTCTCGTGACAGTATTTTTTATGTAAAAATTTACATATCGTCATTATCGTAGCATAACAACGCGTGTGATTTTTCTCAAGTTTGCAGGAGAGCATTTTGAAGTTATATTTACATAAAGACACTTTATGTCATAGCTCGATAACTACAAAATATTTTCCTTTGAAACTTTACTTAGTTATTTGAAGTTGACACATTTCAAACTTCAAACATAGTCAGCGTAATACAACGACGTTTTTACACATGCTGCATTGTTCTATGATCGCAAATCAGAACCGTTGCTATACCGACTTCGTATGGCGACGGTTAAATTAATGAGAAAAAATACACTTTTTTATATACCATAAGATGACTTCTTTTTTCACTTTTTAACGATCCAAAAAAGTCAATACGGAATTTTTTGCACATACATAAACAATGATGTTCTACGATCTTAACGATATATGGGGTATAGAAGCAAAGGCAGCAATATCCGAAAAAAATTAAAGCAGTAACTAATCGTGGATTACTAATTTATAGTGTACTGAATTCGAAATTTTATGGGAACCAAAGCCTATAAATTTATAGAAAACGTGATTTTGGAAGGTATGGATAGATACATAAAATCTTAAATTCTGTACATTTTTTTTTTTTTGATATTGCTTTTGTTGCTTTTATGCCCTATATTTTTTGTAAGAATAAGAGTTATTTGTAAAAATATGTATACAGAGCAAACATGCCATAAAACTGCTGTGCAACATTGTAAATGTAAGTAATCAATATCAATGGATAAACCATTATTTTAACCGATATTTTCAGTACAGTTATTTAAGATTTGTATCTGATTAATAACTATGATAGAATTGCAAAAAAAATCATTACCAATCGGCGACGCAATCAGATACATATCTCAAATAATGGTTTGTGTGTCATCGATTAAAATACCATCACTAACAATCGACAAGTAATAAAAATAAAATAAAATTGTCTCATCTAATTTGTTTCTCCTATTTCAATGTTTATCTTTTCAAATGTACCTCAATTATTTATCGTGATAATTTACGCTCCTTGTGAATGGATGTGCAGTGAAACAACACTTGATACCATTAATTTATTACCTTGTTTATCCCATTCACAACCCGGAATTGGGTATATCTACTCTGACGTAATGATTCCCGGAGGACCTTTGTCTCTACAGAGTTAAGCTTGTCTGTGGTAGTTAGACCCTTCAGTGGTCAGATCGTATCTGAAGTTCAAGGGATAGCTTATTTCAATACATCTTCATAAACACGTTATTCTGTACAGTTTACACCTGTTTTCAATAAAACAAACTATGTTCAATTGCGGAATAAAATGTAACAGTAGTAATCTTCTACGCTCCGTTAAAAATAATGATTGAGTGGTCAAATATTTTCTTTATATAATTTATTGTATCGGAGGTAACTTTATAGAACTTCATAATCACACATGGAAATAAAGACACTTGTTTTTAAGTTATATATATTTGTATTTTTGAGACACGTTTTGCCTCATAAGGATATAATCAATAGTTTTCATATAAATACAAGTTGTTGAATTTAAAATAAATTTTATTTCCATATAAATATGTAGATTAATAATGTTGTTGAAAACTGCACACAATAATCGAGGATTCCGAAAGGTTTCAATAATTTTTAAACAAAAATAATAATTTAGAAATGACTGGAAATATATAAAATATGCTAGAATATACCGGAATATTCTAGAAAATAACGATTCTACATTTTCAACGTGGTGCGCGTGGTGCAATAGTTTTATTTCGACATTTTTCGTACTCATAGAAGCGAAGACAGTAAACAAGTCAACTTAGACAACCAAAGTACTTAAGTGGAATACTCTAGTACGTGCAACGAAATAAGTCTGAATTATTCAATATGTTTTGAAATTTGTATTCAGTGTCTCAGTTTATCTTATGTGTTGATCAGCCTATGTATGTATGTTTGTTTCTTTGTGGCGCTCTAGAGACTAAACACATTTATCGATTTTGATGATTCTTACGATTAAGAAATAGAATTGTTGTGAATCTTGCTAAAACTATGCTGCTTTCTAAAGATAGCCCGAGTATCTATGGGCTGAGGCTGTAAATACAGCAGTTTATACTTGAAACATAACTGGACCAAGGTGCATAGAAAACAAGACACCGTATGAATTGTTCTGTCACAAACAAATATCCTTGAACAAATTACAAATTTTTGGATCTAACTGCTATTTTCATGTGCCCGATGAAAAACGAAAAAAATGGGATGCTAAAGGCCAGAGTAATGTAATTGTGGGATACAAACATAATATTGATGGTTAAATAGTCAACATAAAATCATTCAAAGTAGAAATGTCAGGATTGAACCAAAGACTTCAGGTCAGTGATCTTGTTATCCAAAGATACAATAATGCAAAAGAATTAAAGGACGAAGTGAGTGACACTGAAAATGATCAATAAAAATGATAAAAAAATGACTATTCTATTAAAAACCGCTGGAGAAATAAATATAATCCACCAAAGCGATTGATTGAAATAATGTTAGCTGAAATTGATGAACCTAACAGTTATACTGAAGCAATGAATTCAGAATAAAGTATTCATTGACAAAAGGCATAACAGAATGAATTGAAGTCACTTCACGAAAAAGATACTTGAATTTAAACGGAGTTACCTCCTGATCGAAAAGCGCACTCAAGCCGATGGGTTTTTCGGTTAAAACGTAAACCCGTCGGGTCAGTGAATCATCATAGTTGCACGAGAATACAGTCAGCAAACGGGTATAGACTAAGATGAAACATTTAGTCCAGTAGTTCATTTCATAAATATATTTAAAAAAAAATATATATATATATTTATAAAATTTACTACAAAGAAGTTACGGACGTTACACGAAGTTGCGGGGACACATAAACAGACAGAAGGACGGACGGACAGACACTGAAATTATTATAATTGGGATGACAACCTCTGTATTTGTTATTTATATTACAAGCTGTTGTTTTTATAAAAAAGTAAAAATATTGACATTTTACAGATTATCTTCTACACATAGATAAATACGCATAAACTATGCCTTAGAGCTTCGGAACTGGAGAGAGCTGGCACTAGACCGAAATGAGTGGAGGAAGATTATTGAGGAGGCCAAGACACACCAAGGGTTGTAGTGCCAAGAGTGATGTTGATGATTATTTTATTTTTATTTTTTATTATTCTTTATTAAATTTATACATATTTTCTTTTATTATAGATCGTACTAAGCCTTATACAGCTTGTCGGCACGTTTCTTTTCCATTTTCTTGCATAAGTACATAGCATATTTAGTAATAGGTATAATTTACAAAGGATAAAATATATGTAAAAAAAGTAGCTATTTATGCATACCAAATCAAAAGATTGATGATATTACATTATTTATTCATCGATCGTTATTATAATAAACTGAGAGGTTTAAATTACTTAAACAAAATTTTCATAAACTTCCACTCATATTGGCTGAGGACTTCAACATTAATTTTAATAATAAATAAAAATTTGAAAAACTCACATCCTTATTATTAGGTACCTTTGATTTAAGTATTAATAATGATCCAGCGCAGTTCACAACAAAATACTGTACTACAATTGATGCTGTTATTTCGAGATACTTGGAAAAAATTGAATCTCAAACTATATGTGTCTACTTATAGTTACCATAAGCCAATGTGTGTCTACTTATAGTTATACATGTGTCTACTTATAGTTACCATAAGCCAATAGTTACAATGATACAATATGATAAGATTTAAAATAGTACTTTTTATATCATTTTTTAAAATTCACTATTTTATATCTAATTTTTAATAAATGAATATTTTTCATAACATATCAAATGCGAATTTTTGATTTGATTCCTTACTTTACATTATTTGCATTGAAAAAATGATACAAAATAAAAAAATAAAATATTCAGAGAGAAAGAGAGTCGCATGGAGGGGGAATTACGCTTTTTCCTTACGTAACGAAAATATACAAAATTAAACAATCTAGATCTCAATACCAAATTACATTCGGAATTGAAGAAAAGGCGTCAGGAACTTCTTTACCGATGGGGTTTTCCTGAGCGCTCACGTAATTTTTTTGTACCGGGAAATAAGCACTCAATAAAAAAAAACCGCCTTACTGTAGTTGCATACGATGTGTAATATTTGACATTTCATAATAAAAAATATCAATTGAGCTGCAACAGAAATCAACACCAAAATTTAAAAAATAATACCTACATATTTACTAAGTAGTAAAGAAAATGTATGTGGATTTATTTATTATTGAATTTTTCCGAACAAGGTAGTTAACGTATATCTATAATACAAACGCATTTTTATATAGAAATGTGTTTTTTCAATTACGTATTTTTATTTATTTATATAGATGGCGGTAGTGTACCACCATACATATTGTATGAAAAGTTTGAATAAATATTTAAAAATAATCACATAAATTACATAAAATTTTAGAATGAAAATCAATAGGGTAGTTATTGCTTAATTTAATCTAAGAAAAAATTAAGTACTTAGGGGATAGTTTAGAAGATATAAGCCAAAATATATCAAAATTACAACATCCACACGCTTGACACCAGAAGCGCAACATGTATACAAAATCAGAAGCGTTGAATGTTGGAAGTGTGCATTTTCGCCGTGATGGCACTTGCTGGAAATTGATTTGTTTATATACGATATTTTTTTCCATCGCGCGCGCTCATTGGCCAAATGAAATTGCGCGCGTTTCCCCGGCGTCTTATTTCCTGTTACGCATTTCCATCCTTTTTCACGAAATCACCGCCACAGATTGCAGGAAAGCGAGAGGAAAGATGTTACACAACAAAAACATTCTCAATAGTTCCAGGAATCCTGAGGTTTCCGTGTTTCTTCAGAATTTCATCTTGTAAGCAGCTGATGGTTAAATCCAGCTCGAGTGCGGTGTGAAAGTATCAATTCTGTCCCCCCACTTCAACTCGGGTTGATGGCTCAGAAGTGACGAACTTGCTGAAAGCACTTGTCCCGAGGGTTTTGGGTAGTTTGGTGCCCCTACGCAGTTTCGGATTTCCACTGTAGGCTTCTGTTACCATCAAGCCTTGAATTTCACCTACTTAATTAAAACGCTAATAGATTGTTCTATTTCCCCCCCAGTACAGAGCCCAAAGAATATATTTTATAATAGATGGATTATACATATGTATTTGCATGCATCTGTTCTTGCATCATTATGAGAATTTGTTTGTTCTATTTTTCTACTTCCCCCAATACAGAGCCCAAAGCATATATTTTATATTAGATGGATTATACATATGTATTGGCATGCATCTGTTCTTGCAAAATTATGAGAATTTGTTTGTTAAAATAAAACTCAAATCACTTTGTTTACGCCACTTTATAAAGTGGTGAAAACAAAGTGATTTGTGTTTTATTTTAATAATAATGTCACCACAAAGTTCAAGCCTTCATACAGAAGAAAAATATTCTCCGAAAAGTTAGTTTGTTTGTTAAGCGACAGATACAACGCGTCATAAGTACGAGGTCTGTTCGCCCTGAAAAACATACAGAACCTGAGTGCAAAGGCATCGCCTTTCTGCCTTTTGTCCAAAGCGTTACAGACAGAATTGCCAGAGCTCTCAAGAAAAGAGAAATTAAGACAGTTTTTGGTACCAACTTCAAAATTAAGGATATGTTGAGATCAGCGAAGGATCGAGATCGCTTAGAAACAGACGGTGTGTATAGACTCGACTGTCAAGACTGCGATAAAGTATACGTGGGGCAAACGGCGCGTACCATTTCCAAAAGGGTCAACGAGCACAAACGGGCATGCAAACTCGGTCATCCAGAAAAATCAGCACTGGCTGAGCATTTTCTGGATACCTGCCATCATTTTGCATTCGAACCGAAAATCCTTGGAAAGCCTAAGAGTCACCATGCGCGTCTTATCAAGGAAGCACTAGAAATCTACAAGCATCCGATAAACATTAATAGAGATGATGGTCTCAAATTAAAAACATCTTGGTATCCGGCGCTTCAAAGTCATTCTCGTCGCAGACTTCACAGAGATAGTGATCAGACAACAGATGAATCATATATACAACACAATACAAACACATCATGACTTCGGCACGGTATTGCAAGCCGATACTTAACCACAACACCAACATTCAAGACAACACATCAGCCCTGATGATGGACCCTGCAATGGGATCCGAAACGTCGGCCCGAAAGGTCGTAACAACACGGCATAATACCCCAGTAAACACAAACTTGAAAATACTCGTTGCTTAAAATGCTGGTTCGCACTAGAAAACTCCGTACGTACGTACCCCACCCGCGTCGTTATGTTTATTTCTTATCTCTAGTCAATTCGCACGGATTCGCCTTTGTGTGGTTTTGTTGCAGCTTTCCAAACAACTGTACGCCTAGCGGACCAGTCATATATTATACAGGGTTATTTGGTAAACATGAATAACCTTGCAGGACTTTATTCCTGTTTTGATTATGGATCGAATATGTTCAAGCAGTAATAATTAATTAATCAATTAATTAATTAATTAAGTAAGTAATTCAATAGTTATGGAGTAATTTAACTAATAATTGTGTTAAATATAATGATATTTTAATATTCGATATATGTTAATATAATGATAGTCCAACGGTTTACGAAAAAAATTAACTAATAAATTGTGTTAACTATAATGATATTTTAATATTCGGTATAAGTTACTATAATGATAGTCCAACGGTTAACAAAAAAAATTCAGAAATATTGAAAAAAATGCAAATTTAGATGTTGCATAACTATTCATATTAGGTCATGATTGCTTCTACATTCTCGACTTATAATTAAAGAAGGTATGTAGTCCTGCGAGGTTATTAATGTTTTCCAAATAACATCTGTATAGGTAATGTTGCGACGGTCTAAACTTCGAGAATGATCGATAAATTCTCCGCCTTTCTGGTAGAGGGGTCTGTCATATCTTTATACAAGTAATGTCGTTCCGGTCGAAAGTTCGAGAATGATCGACTGTCTTCTCCACCTTTCTGGTGATTTCCAATTCATTGTTAAAGTACCGTAAATTCCCTGAGTACGTGCAATTCCTTCCGCTTTTACCATCTCGTGACAATAATATTGATTGATGTAGCATTTACTTTGTGGTGCGACATGATAAATTTAATTAACACTATGCGATGATTTATTTTTTCAGTATTTTAGTTTTGAGATTAGATGTTGGAGCAGTCCCCTCATCACAAGTAGTACCTAATTAATATCTTACCTTAACATAGGACTTTATCAACCTGTACAGGAGCGAGTAGCGAGATGGAGTTTCAGGCCCCATAGTTAGGTATTGTAAAATATAACACACCGTTCGTCTCTCCAGGTGAATACAGAGTGCCATGCGATTGTGGTGCGTTCTACATAGGACAAACCAAACGCAATATCGCTACACGATTGAATACTCCAATATATCTGCGAACATGCATACAAAGGGAATGTCTGTCATTTCATCGGATTTGACAAGACAAAAATATTATCAACAGAACCACACCTTATACCCAGATTAGTGTGGGAGTCCATTGAAATATATAAACATCCCAATTTCAATAGAGATGACAGTTACAAACTATCAAGTATTTGGCGCCCTGTTCTTACGACATTGATTCAACCCTTGAGAGACATCGCAGTAAAAGTCCGCCGACGTAACTAGTACATATTGCACACTGACGTCCTCTATTGTAGAAGAAGTGAACACTCCATAACAAAGTGCATATAATTTGCAGCCTCGAAAGTAATAATCAGTCTGCCCTCTACCTCCGCGGGTAAAGATCGTCCTCCTGATGACGTTGAATAAGCATTCAACGAAACGTTGAGAATCGTTTCTCGGAAAAACATACGGTTCGTATAAAATATCCGCAAGTATTTACAGTTAGAGATGGAGTTTTTTGGTCATTTACGGAAACATGCTTATATTGGAAACGTGTTGTAGAAGACAGGTATAAATTATAAAATACTGCGTTGTTCATGTAGATGAATCTAAACATCAGATTGTGAGTTATCCCTTCATCGAACTTAAGATACGATCTAACCATTAAATGGTCTCGATATGGCTTTTAAGCCACAACTCTAGTAATAAGGAATATCTGTGAATGTGCAATAAATTCGATAATATCTAATAATATTTCATTTCAAATCCGCTTACATAACATAAATAAACAGCGTAAAGCAATTTTGATACATTTGGAACGATAAACCTTAAATGTTTAAGATTAGATTAAATATGATGCATGGGAGAAACAATAATTGTTAGGATATCGAATGTAGTTTCATATCACATGTGGTTTCAATAAACATAAATTCATTGGAGAAAGTAATCAAGTTAAGCTAACGATAAACACAGAATGAGCTAAAGATTAAACAAAACATAACATTCATTAAAAATAATGGTTTCTATTTGTAATCTTCCTCAAGTCATTTTTTGATAAATAAAGTTTAGGATTGAAAAACTAAAAAGAAGATTAAACTTACTTGCTTACAAACTTATTTACCTAATATCATGCCATTTCTCGACGAGGGTAAGCAGAGAGGATAAGGCGCCACACTTTTCTGTCCTGACACATGACTCTCGCCTCATCCGCAACCGCACGCCTTCGCACGCAAGCTCGACGATTGTTGACGCTCCTAATAGGACCATTTTCTAGCATCTGATTAATCTGGTCAAGCCATGTCTTTCGCGGTCGCCCTCTCTTTCTGATAACGTCAACACTTGTGACATAATATATTTTTCTTACCATTCTTTTCTCTTTCATTCGCTCAATATGCTTAAACTGAGCGATTTAATTTTAATTATATTCAGTATCCTTAAATTTACTTTACATTATTTCCTACTTCATTAATTCTTCATTCTATTATTAATGGATTGACAAACATACGTGAAAATGAATATTTTTATTAAAATTATTTTAATATCGAAATGTTAAGCAGAATGAATTCCTTGTAATATGTAACAACACTATGGAAGGATCAAGAGCGGCCTATAATAACAATTAAGGGCTATCTACAACATTTGGGAGACGCCTGGAATAGCTCAAAAGTGAGGGGAACCTTTTCCTAAACACTAGAAAGGAAAATAATCTTCTAGGGAGTTCGAAAGAATAGCACCGCGCCACACAATTGAGTTGTTGTTTTGACATTTCGATCGGTGCGAAGTATGTGTGGGACGACAGCCGATATGTCGCGGAATTTTGGAGCGATACATTCGAGCGTAATAATCGAGCGTGTTTTTACCTAAGTATTTAAATCAGCCATCCTTTCTTTATTATTTTTTTACGCCACAGTCAGCATAGTACACCCACAAATCTAACAAATATATAAAATTCAGTTTCGTTTTTAAACTTTAATATAAAATTAAAACTTTTTCGATGCTACTTGCATCCTTTTCATTGAAAAACATCAGTGAAGAGGGACCAAACGCGTACCCAGGGTCGTTTAGCAATCAATAGCTCCCATATCAGCTCTGCAATTTTGCCCCTCAATTTAGCATCATTTTAAAGCTAAAGCGCTACGACACTGTTTGCTGCTTGCCCTTGCTACGCCACTGACACTCGAGTGAGTGTAAGCGGCACGGTGAGGTGACCATGCAAAACCTCTTCACTGTCTCTGCGGTGTAACGATGAGTAAATTATAATCGTCATCGGCATCATCTTCAGTAATAAACTTGTGGTGGTAGGAAGTTGCCGCATATTCTAGCCGTAAGCACCTAACCTAAAAGAGGAATGAAAGTAGACTGAATGTTGTGGAAATGCGGTCACTAAGACGCTTGTGTGGAAAATCTTTGGTCGATAGAGTGAGGAATGAACAAATTAGAAGTGAATGCAATACTGGCTGTAGTGTGGTAGATAGAATAAAAAAAGGAGTGCTGAGATGGTTTGGTCATTTGGAACGTATGAACGAGGAAAGGATGGTTAAGAAAATATATGAGGCGAGTGTTGAAGGCAACAGGAATAGAGGGCGTCCGCGAAAGACCTGGCACGATCAGATACCCAAGTATTTGAGGATGGCTCTGTTAAAAACCGCAACAACCGTAGAACGTGTATGAGAAGATGTATGAATATGGCCGAAGCAAAAGTGGTGTGCCAGGATAGAAGAGTGTGGCGTTCAATACTCTCTGCCTACCCCTGCGGAGAAACGGCGTGATGGTTAGTTAGTTAGTTAAAGCACCTAACCCATTTGTGCCAATCAGGGAAAGATACGACTAACGCTCTCTCGTTCGCCACAGCGACGAATATTCTGTCGAGGTTCGTTGTATAACAAAGAAGTATCTAATATTCCTGTTCGCGACAACGACTTATAAAATTAAGTATCATTTGCGCTTTAAATAAACTTGCTCCATTTTATTGCCTCTGCTTTACACATTTACCCACACTACCACGTATGCCACCTCGAACACACGCTGACGCGGAGTAATTCTTCTGGACGAGTGGGAATCTTTTCTTAACCAACCAACCCGCCAGGAACTAATAAACCACAGTTACAAATTCGATCACATAAATTATGAAATATATTTGTGGCGGTCAAAGACGCACGCATATACACAAGTAAGGAGGTACCGAGTACATCAGCACCTAAACACGAAAGGCCGTCGCTCTCAGTACAACGGTCGAAATCAGAACGCTAAATTCGGGAAAGAACGACAATGGAAGCGCTGAGCACAACGAACAAGGCGACGATGTAAGCTGGACCAATGACCGAGTCCAAAGGCGACGTATAGCAGGGGGCCTAAAGAGCGGATGAACTCACATCGCTCACCAGACTAAATATTACACACACGAGCGGCCGAGTCCTTTGTCCGCAACAACTATAAACGGTAGGCTCCAGAGCAGACTATCTCACTTCCTCAGTGAACGGCTCGTATAGCGGAAGCCCTTGCCGTCATACCTTCGAACGTCACGCTTTCAATTTTAATCTTTGTACACTACTGTATTCTTTATAACTTATGTTTTATAATCAAATAAATTCTGTTAACCCATCGTGACTTTACATCATCAACCGCGTTTCAACTCATCCTAAACCGGAGGGTTCATCCACCTCCAAATATTCAATATTATATAAGATGCCTGACAAATACATTTGTCCGCCACTGCTTTAATTAGTGTTGGCATGTTTGGCACTTAGTTGAATATTAATTTTTTTCACGCTTATTGAATACCGCAGTGAGTAAACTGACACAATTGTATAAATATAAAAATTTACAGATGAATGGATTATATTTGCCAATGTAATTACCCATCTCACAGAATTAAACATCGGTTTAAATAAAACGTGATACGCTCAATTTTATTTATTGTGAAATTATTAATGCTGGTACCTTATTTTAATGTTGTTCATGGTGTTAATTGTGTAAATATTTACAATTATTAAAACTTACCCTTATCGAAAATTAATTTAAGAATGAGAAATTCTGAGCAAACACTTATGAAAACTTGTGTGTATTGTTTTCTGGGATATTTTGCCGTGTATATGTGACCTCTCTGGCCATCCCAGAATATAAGATATAATATAAGAAATAATAATATCCCAGAAAACTATACACAGAAGTTTCTGAACGGCCGTGAAAACCTGAGAACATACTTATGAAAACCAATTCACTCCACAACACTTATGTTATTTTTTCCCCTAAAGTCTGTATTAAAGTTAGTTGTTAATGACACCCGATGATGAGAGGTACTGTCCCTATCGAAACTATTGTAGTAATAAATATACATTATTTAACGTGAGTATATTATACATTTTTAATTTAGTATATTTTCATGTGTCGTGGCTGCAGGAGGAATCAATGAAACGCTGGAATGTGATAACGGATTTATTGATTATCGGTTAATTAGTTATTCTAAAGTACAAGGTCACTTATCGCTATTAAATGTAACGCTATTCCTTAAATTATACTATTTCGCAAATGTATCGCTCGTAAATATATACTTATAATCGCTTTAACACTTTATTCACTGTTCACTAGAATATTTCATCAATTTCCGCCTTTAATATCGCGCACGGGTAAGTACTTCACTTAATTTCCGCACTTATTCATGTCGCTTCGGCTTATCTCGCTACTTATGAACTTTCTAGAATCGCTGTCGAATTTCCTCTCGCTTGGCATCACTGCCGCTACCTCTCGCTTGGCCGGACTGGCCACCGCCCGCGGCTACTTTCGCTTCTGTTATCGTCTATCAACCGCGTTCTGAAAACTTTCCCGGTTACACCTGCGTGTCGTATTTATACTGGCCAACGCTGTATCGAAATATCGAGAAGTTTCCCGCGTTATCGAGAAGTTCCTTGCGTTTTCCAGACTTTTGGAGATGTCCCTCGAAAGTCGTAGGTGATACCAGATCTTTTGGTAGTATTGTGCCAATTTCAACAACTGTCACTTTGACAGAAGTGATTTTGTTTTATCCTCATTACAATATATTAAAATAATCTTGTTGCACCACAAAGTCACCGCCAATCAATAATATTATTATCATTATATATATTTAGGAATGTATTTTAATTATTATTATCTGCAAAATCTATGTATTCTATTTCATAAGGACTACATATATCTCTAGCATAGTCTCTTTACACATATGAAAGGTTTCAGATTTGGAACATTATACAGCTATAAAAAAAAATGAAAATGTTTGGATATTGCTACAATAGAATTGGTGGACGTCGCATTGTGTAGAGTAATCACTTAAGCCAGTTCATACAGATAGTAAACCCTGGGTGATCTTGTAAAAGACTTTCATATACGTTTCAAAAATAAATAGCGTCTTCTCTGTGAAACTTCTCTAATTCATCTTAATTTAGAAGTTATTGATAAAGTGCTAATTGCAAAACTGTCCCTATATGACAGAAATCGTTTTCAAACGTATTTGAAAATAATTTCTTTATTTTTTATTTTTGTCAATTTCATTGCACGCTTTTGTTTTTTGTACCCATAAATTAATACATTTTTTTTACTCTTCCAAAAAAATTCAGGTCGATTATGATGATTAATTAACCCATTGATCGCCGCTACCAGTTCTCATGGTACAATTTTCATGAAAATTGCGAAATTGAGAAACAGCAAAATTAAGAAAAATTTATAATAAATATTGGAAATTATTTGATTGGAAAATATGAGGTTCTGTACTTTTGCAACTTCAGGGAAATAGGGAGTAAACAATAAAAGTATGAATCAAAACACTTACGATTTAGCCTTCATATGGGCTTCAATAGTGTATAAAAATCACGAAAAGAAAATTTTTTTTCGTGATTTTTATACACTTTTAACACCATCCACACATTTTAAAATTTTTTGAGAGTTGTATTAATGTTCCAAATCTAATAGCTTTCATATGTTTGAAGGGACTGTGCTGGAGACATATGTAGTCCTCGTGGAATAGAAAACATAGATTTTTCAACACTATTTAATGGTCTTAGTTGTTTTACTACAAAACATATTATTAACTTATGGAGATAAATATAATACATACCTACTACTCATTATATAAAATTTATAACTGAAAAATGGAAATGAAAAAAATGTACTTCAATATATTTTCTTACGTGGTACGTGTAGTATTGTAAATTATCAAAATATGACCTGGTCAACTGACCATTGCATTTATACTGACCATTGCATTTATTCACTGAAAAATGGGTTAATTACTTAAATGTACAAACATAAAATAGCAAATAAATACTTATGAGGAAATTATTTTAATCGTGATTGGATTAATAAATAAACGTGTTCGTGAATTATTTGTACGAGAATCAGTGATACCGTTACGAGACTGGTGAGTCAATGAATTTTAATTGGTGGTGAAAACAAATAACTGAATATCAGTTATTTACCCAACCAAAATTTTGTTCGTGATATGATTGATGGCTAAAGCTCAAACAAATCATTGTTACGCTAATAATGAATATTTAATTTAACTTGATTATGATAATTGAACAGTGCTGGAGGAAATGAATTCAAGCATTTTATAATGTTTTTTGATTAATGATACGCCGGGTAATTTGAACGTGATAATGCTAACGCTGGCAAAATTTTAATCATTTTTTGCTACAGCTTCATCAGTGTAATAATTTAATCAGTTGTGGTAGACAGTGGCTGTAGTAATTTTACAAAGCGACAAAATACACCCAATTTTTGCAACGTGCGCGGAAGGGATTCTTTATAATTTTGAAAATTGTGTGTCAAAATCTAAACCAGGAATAATATAAAAATCGAAAGGTTTAAACATGTTTGACTATGCAATAGCAAAACTATTCAACAATAAACTATTTAATAGCAAAATAAAAAAATACCATTTCTTTACTTTTTATGATGTTTAAAAATCTAAAATCAAGGCTATATATCAAAGTAATATTTAATATAATAATCTCATGAGTGAAAATAAAATAACAACTTAATAAAGGCGAAGCACTTTCAAAATAATTCAGTTAATCACTTGGAGTAAACGGGGAATTTAGATAATGTAGAATTTTATAAACCGTGGAATCTTTAATGATAAGTGCTAAGAGAAAAAATAATCTAAATATAAATGGGCTTCAGCGAAAACATTTAAGTATCAATAGGGGAAGGAGTAATTTGAATCTTAATAATAATTCGATTATACGTGGCATATCTTCTATTTGACAATGGCCTAGCAAGCAGAAACGTTTAACTTGAAGAACTTAAAAATAATATTTATTAAAAATTAAGTTATTTTAAATTTCATTAAAAATAAACATGGAGTTCTACAAACTAAACACAAAAACCATAAAAAAATACATCAACGAAATGAAATATATATGAATCTCAATATCTCATAGTGATATTTTATTCTAGAAATAAAATATGAGATCTGCTTGAGAATTAAAGATTTAATGTTTGTTTTACGGTCGTTGGACATATTTAGGTACTGAAATAAAAATATCATTTTATACGAAAAAAAATAGAGAGGCAAACACGAAATATGTAGACCTCTTTCCATTTAACAAAGACAATAGAATAAGTATGTGTAAGCCGTGCGTACGACGCACATTATTTCGTTGTGTTGGTGTTTACCAGTATAAACACCAATACAATGAAATAATATTTTAATCACTTTATTTTTCAATGATTTGTCATAACAATTTACTCGTATTTTTAGTTTTATAGCATAGATCCCACTAACCATATTTGGTTATCAGTAGACTCCTCTTAATAACGATTTATATTATATAGCTAACAACACAGAAACAATGATGAAAATGTAGGTAAATATTTTTATTTATTTTTTATTTTCTTTTTAAATATAATAGAAACCTTAAAGGTTCATGGATAACATTTTTACATGATTATTAGGAATATAATAATAATGTAGTTTAGATACAATGTCATTTTTTAATAGTTGGCCGAGTTTTAGCATTTTTGTCACATCTGTTTTGAATTTGTCAGTGGTGAGCTGTGGCAGGTCGTTGTATAATTTTAATCCGTTGCAAATTAGTCGGGATTGTCCTGTTTTTGTTTTGGCGTGTATTATGTGATAGTTTTGAGCCATTCTAGTGTTGTGTTGGTGTTTTTCATGTATTTTGTATAATTTTATGTCTTCGTCTTGTATTTCGCCAATTGCTAGTGAATGATTTTAAGTGTTTAGATTTTTGTAATGCTTTCGATCAGATCATAGACCATTTTTAATATTTTGTTTTGCTGTCGTTGGAGTCTTTTTAGGTTAGTTTTGTTTCCGGTGCCCCAGAAGGGTATCAAATATCCTATTCTGCTCTTGACGTATGCCAGGTACATCAGAATTTTTACGGTCTATATTATCTATCAATGCAAATATTTTAAATATTAAATATACATATTCTTAATCTAGTGCAGGTTAATATACAATTAACAATGTAGGAAGTAATATGCACACAGGCCGCTTATTACGTTTCATTATTAACTCCCTGCACGCCACCTTCACCTTCGCACATGGATTTCATCCAATCAAGTTGGAGGGTCTCTAATTATAATAATTTCATTGTCTGTCCGTCTGTTCACCCGTTTGTATGTATGTCTGTCCCCGTAACTCCGTGTTAAAAAAAATTAAACGGTCGGAGGTGGAGCTAGCACTCCGGGCCAGCAAACCCGAAGGCGACAACAACGACAACAAAAACGATGTTACTACCGCTACCTCTCCGCGGACCGCCAAAAATATACTATAAATATATACTAGGGATTAGCAAAGACGCGAACTAATGCTCCGTTATTTTTTACGGATAACAGCTAATATCATTACACAGGTATATCGTTGTACCCGTAATGATCTTTCTTCATAGTAATTTTTATATCTTGGTACAATATATTTGACAATTGACTTGTTTCGTATTGTATGTGTTCATTTCAGATATTTTATTATAGCTACGATACCACATGCTAAGTATTAGCCTGCATTTATGTAATTTGTAAATACATTAATTTTGTTCGAAGAATATTTTTTCTTGGCACTACAGCCCTTGGTGGGCCTTGGCCTCCTCGCCATATTGGCCTTGAGTTCAGCAGGGACTTTGGTGCTTGATGCTTGGATATTCTCTCCACATGACCCAGCCCTGAAATCTTCCCAGTTTTAAAAATTTTGTGACGTTTGGGTCCTTAAACAGAGTATGAGTAGAACAACGTTCTCTTCATCAGGATTGTTTTTGTACTAAAAACTGAAAAAGTTAAACCATGCAAGTGTGTTACGGTGAAGAGGACGATGAGGGGAGGGGGGATCTGAGGTGTTAATTATTAGGAATGTCATCTGAAGGGGATGGAATCTTAAGTGGAAAAATATTCAATAGTGGATTGTGCACAAATTTAGTCTGAGTGTTTATTATTTTTGAATTAATATTAACATTTTCCTTTCAAAATTTTCCTTCCGAAAACGTCCAGTGCTCACTTACATTCTCAAGAATATTGTGAATTAAAGCTCTGACCACATTTTACCAATATTTTTGTTAAATAATTTCAGTCACCCTCCCCGGTACACTTTTCCCATTAAAATATTTTAATACTGTTGTAAAATATTCACGACCAATTTCAAGCGCTCATAATGCAAATAGCCCGCTGCCATTAATCCACTCCCATATTTGATCAAATAATCCCGCGCATTGTAAACACATTACTCGGCCAGGAGCGGCCCAACTCCCGGGGGATTAAATGCTTGTTATCGCAAAACTGGTGATTTGTGGACATAATGGGGTTGTCGATTGCGACGACTCAATTCCGTCCAACAATCGGCCCATTAGAGTGTTATTTAATTAATTTGAATGTGTTAATTTCGTTCGGCGATTCTCGAATAATTGAAGAATCGCCGAAGTGCTATTTGGTGTTATTTAATTTGATTTAATGCTCAATGAAAATAGTTGCTACCCAATCAACCCTTTGAGTCAATCGTTGAAAAACCAATAAACCAATTAAAAGGGAGCGGCAACCTTTTCGTAGCAGGGAACCATTTAGAAGCGTTTTTAAACCTTTCCAAAACGTGAGAAAAAATAGAATTGAAAATTGTAACGATAAAAAAGTAACCATTAAAAACCAAGTTTTTACAATACTCCCTTTCTCATTTTCGAGTTTCGTGTCTACCATATGCGTCGGAATCTCCATACAACTTGTATGAAAGAACCATTAAAAATTTGAAAAATCCAACTACTTCTACTAAATAGTATAACTATTATTATTTTTTAACAAAAATTTGACAGATCTTCTTGACCGTTACCACGAGTCTGCTTGCAAGGTTTCAGCTAGATTGGATCACGAGAAAAGGGTTAAAAATCTATCCAAAGTTTTTTCGACGGCAAGGAAGCAGACGCCACGAGTTAATATAAAGGGAGTAAAAATATGATTTTTACATTCGTGTGATTTGCATATTAGTTGTGTTTGAGTGCACTGCATCGGTGGATGATAGATCCCCCAATGCGGTTGTTATGAAGGGAGAAAATGATTCTTACGTGACCGGGAGAATTCTTACGTGTTCAATGTATGTGGTCGCGTGTGTTGTAATATCACATGTAGAGACTACAACGATCGTCCATAGAATGGTCATCTTTGTGTGATTCACAGAAAGCTGCATAAGTGCATTGCTCTATCTTGCACTTGATATTGTTGTTATTAAAAAAATATTGTAGCGCAACGACTGGAGTCTGCGGCAACTCTCAACCACCCCGTAAAGAAAGGGGAAGGGTTATTTGGGCACCGTGTATAGTCGTGAATATAAAGAGTTCATTCTTTAGTTGCGAAAGGCCTCACATTGGGCAGGGTTTCCGAAATTTTGAAAAAAATAAGGCTTAACAAAAGATTTTCTTTATTTTGGTTTGTGAACGCGCGTTTGATGTTAAACTTTTTGGCTTATATTAAAAACCAAGTGGTCTGTTCTAACGCAACACAAACTAGAATTTTGATAAATGAAAAAAAAAATTAAACACATTATTCAACCACCGTAATAAGAAATAATGCATTTAATCACAAATTTATTTTGAAAACTATATAAACAAATAAAAAATAAACAACAAAAACAGCTTCTGGAGCGTATACAATTTTCAAAACTTAATTTTTAAAGACCTTGATGGCCTGTTTGATAATACAAGTAATTTACATTCATTAAATATCACTTGCAAAATCGCTACCTAGGCTTTCGACTGGTGAGTCGTGACGTCATATTCCTTTATTGATGCGCGCATTTTTCGATACAACCTTAAATTTCTCTCACAACTCCTATACCGTATCACTCATACAAAACATCTCGGCAATTGACTTTTACATAGCATTCAAATAAGCAAGTAGGACGAACATTGACTTTTTGGACTTTTGAATATCATCAAAAATTTAGAAGAAAAAAGATAACGAATATAAAAATAGTATATTTAAAAAATCAAGAACCCCGACTGCTTTATTATAAATATTGAAAATTTAACTGAAAATGGTTGCTAACCAACTTTAAATCGTTATAGATCCTAAATGGTCATTCAAAATGAAAAATGGTGAGATAAACCTAAAAATGATATTCAAATACCTATTCAATGATCCCCTATTTAACATCGTTTGACGACTTTCATTTTTTCTTTTTCACCATATGGCGTCTGATTATCACCATGTTGCATTTTTATTAATTACATGCCTTTAATGACACTCGCAAGATTAAGATAAATCGGTTGACATAACAATCATCAAAATCGGCTTACGCGTTCGGTCTCTAGAGCGCCACAAAGGAACAAACATACAAACATAGGCTGATAAACACATTACCCTACTTTGCGTCACGCAGTCAGATAAAAAAGGCAAAAATCAAGTTGAACGAATATTGAGGGTGTACTTTATAGGCTTTAAAATGGATTATGTGTATCATTCATCATTCAAAACTACATTAAAACCTTTAGAAGTTGCCCAAAAATTTATTTTAAAGATCATTTTTAAAAAACCCAATGATTATCCGACTACTGAGCTTTTCAATGAATTACAAGTCCCCACGCTACATACTATCTACAAACAAAATTGCATTTCACAACTCTATAAAAATTTTCAAAATAATAACGAACTTACCAAATTAGTATCAAGTAGCAAAAATTTAAATCTCGGTAAATTGCATATCCCTGTAGTATCTACCACAACCACACAGCATAATTATATATTTAGAGGTGTTAAATGGTTTGAATTACTCGTTAAAATAAGAATTGAAAAAAAAAATGAGACCTTTAAAATACCCTCATAATTAATTAAATTTCTCTCTTTAATATATTCATTTTACTGTTTGCTTATTGTTAGTTTATTTTTAAATTTTTTTTCCCACATAAATGCCTTAATTATCGCATACTATGTAACTTTTTTCTTATTATATAAATTTATGTACTATCTACTTTACTTTACTGTACGCATTAATTATCTCATATTATGTAACTGATTTCCTTCTTTATATATTTATGTACTAACTAACTAACTAACTAACTTACCACCACGCCGTTTCCCCTTGGGGGTAGGCAGAGAGGATAGAGAGCCATACTCTTCTGTCCTGACATACAACTTTCGCTTCGTCTACATTCATACATCTTCGCATGCAAGCTCGACGGTTGTTCAGGCTTCTAACAGGACCATCTTCCAGTATCTGGTTAATCTGGTCGTGCCACGTCTTCCGTGGTCGCCCTCTCTTTCTGGCACCGTCAACACTTGCATCATACATCTTTCTTACCATTCTTTCCTCATTCATTCGCTCAACATGCCCAAACCACCTGAGCGACCCTATTTTTATTCTATGTATTGTGCTACGATCAGCTTTACATTCATTCCTATTATCTTCATTCTTTACTCTATCATACATGGATTTACCACTATGTACCACGATGTACTAAAAAAAATATGTATAAATATATAAAAGTGAAACTCCCTCTCCAGACGCAAGAGTTAGTCTCTTTTTGGAGAGGTACAATGATAAAAAAAATGTACCTAATTTTTTTTTTATGTATTAAAATTTAAAAAACAAAAAAAAAATCAATAAATAAAATAATTTCCAACTGAAACAAGAGAAAAGTGCATTTCTGAAATTTGTCAGAATTTCCCCAGGGGTTGCGACCCCCGAACGGAGAACAAATTCGAATTTCCGATCTGGCAGCTGGACAAGAATGCAATAAAACACTTGACCGTAAAGTGAATAAAGTGGAGATGCAGTTAAATTGTCTGGTGACGTAGCATCCATCTTTCTTTTCGTATTATTCTTCGTCCGCCGCGACCATCTTCGCGGAACATTTGTCCCGACGTCCCATTTGTCTGGAACATCTTGAACTCCGCGCTGTTCCAAACTGGAATAGGACCGCGAAAGTTTGGATATAAAAACGCACTTATTTTCAGCGAATTCAGCGTAGTGTGGGTACTAGTATTTTTGCAGCTGAAATTAAAGAGTAAGGTTATATGAAAATTAAAACAAATTAGGTTAATCGCTTACAATGATTTTTTTTTGATCTGTACAGAGTAAACTACATATTATATTATGTGGCTAAGCACTGATTATTTTTAACGAAAAATATTTCGATAACAATGTATCTTTTTCAGGGCAGACGCATAATAATTGTTATAAAAATATTATATTAATTCTAACTGTTATTATTATTGTTGTTATTAATAAATACTAAAAAATAAAAATTACAGTTATTAATATAACTCTTAATAACTGCTATTTTTTTGTTATTGTTTTTATTATAACGAGGCTTAAAAGAATTGCGTACTTCTGTAACATGTTACAGCAACACTATAGAAGATTCCAGAACGGCCTAGCGTAATTTACGTCTTTCGGGAAGCATCGTGAAGCATCAATAGAGGCTTGGAAGCCAGGACAAAGTTCAATTGTTGTTTTTAGCGCGCCTGACAACGGCACAGAAGCGAAGGCAGCCGCGGCTGTGAAGGCCAGTGTAGCCGGCCGAGCGATTATTCGACAGCGAATAGTCTGGAAAGTTCTTACGTAGCAAAATAAACCGGAGCGAATAATACGGAAATTGGATGGAATGTTCTAGTGAATAGTGAATAAAGTGTAAAAGCGATTATAAAGTGTTTATTTACGAGTGATAAATTTGCGAAATAGTTTTTAAAAATTTAGATAATAGCGTTAAGTTAAATAGTATTTAGTGACTTGGTACGTTTGATTTATTAATAAAGCCGTTATTAAATTCCAGCGTTTTCATTAATTTCTGTCGCAAACACGACACCTGACATTATTAAAAATTGTTATAAAAATAGAAGTTATTTATAACTGTTATATAAAAAATAGTTAAATGATGTTTTAAAAATAGCAGTTATTAATAACTGTTATTTATTTTTTATTTTATTTTTTAATTTAAAGACTATCGACAGGTCAGAATGACCCTAATGGATAGTCATTTAGGATAAGGTGAATAGTACATTTATAAGTTTCAATAAAACATTAATACATTATACAATATAAGCATAGTACAATAAGCGATTACACGATGAACGAAGTTCAAAATCTCCGCACGACATAATAGGCATGTAGGCTCCCAGATCAACTAAGTCAGAAAATGTGTACCCGCGCTTTGTGGCTATAAAATTTTTTTTTAGGTTGATTTCCGAAGAGTCCGTCTTACACGCTCAAACTATTTTCAGTAAGGAGCGATATAATTTCTCCCTTAAACTGAGGTTTTGTCATGTGAAATATTAATATTTTTGTTGTTATTATGCGCATTTAGATTGTCAGGTGGGGGTGTATCTCTTTCGCGTTGGAAGCTGCCCTGACTGTCCTTGTGTCAGTGATCAAAAATAAACATTAAAAATAATCAATTTAGTTTATACACAATTTATAATTAAAAAAAAAAAGAAATGTATATTTAGTTAGTACCGGGGCTCAATCACGGAATAATATCATAGAAGGAATGAGACGTAGGGCTAGTTGAACGCCATCTTGCAACATTTAAATTAAAAAAACAAAAAAAAATCTTTTAACACACGTTTCTAATCACAAGTACAACATATATCGTTTGTATTTATAAACCCATTGGATTATAAATACCAATGATTTTATCGTTTTGAAAATAATCCTTAAATATACACCAAAATATATTTAAAAGACAGATTTTTTTCAAGAAAAGGTAAATTGCAGGTACTTTTAGGGTTTACAACAACATTTCTTTCTTGCTTCGATATACTTTTTCAATAGGCGAATAGATTTTTCTTTCATATTATATTCTATTCTTCTAAGCAATTCATATAAATTAAAATAAAACACAAATCACTTTGTTTTCACCATTTTATTATATTAAACAACCTACATGTTTCGAGAACAATGTTTTCTCCTTCAGGATTATTGGTGTACTAAAAATTTGATTTTTAAATTTTTCTATTTATTAATTTTGAATAAATATTAACATTATTCCAAATTTTAAGTATTTCTAAATTAGAAAAAATATTAATACTCATTCAAATTTAATAAATACACAAACAAAATTTTTGCATAACCCAAAATTGAATATTTTGCACTTAACATTTCATCCTCTCCAGATGATCCATAATAATTAACACCTCTGACCCCTTCCCTCCCCTCACCCTCCCCTTCACCGTAACACATTTACATGGTTTACTTTTCAATTTTTAGTACACCAATAATCCTGAAGGAGAGAACATTGTTCTCGAAACATGTAGATTGTTTATGTTTATGTTTGTGTTTTGTGTTTTATTTTAATAATAATGTCACTACAAAGTTCAAGCTTTTATACAGAAGAAAAACAGTTAATTCATATAAATTTTATAGTTCTGAAAATTCTGCCATGTATATACGACCTCTCTGGCTGACGTTTCGAATCCCATTGCAGAGTCTATTAGCACAGCTGAAGCCTGTCGTGCGCCGTATTAGTGTTGGTATTATTTTAAGTAATAGCTTGCCATACCGTGTCGTATTAATTTGGTGAGTAGTGACTTGCAGGTGTTTCGTTCGTATGTACTACACCGTCATTACTGCGCTGTGCTACCGTATCAAGTGCAGTATCTATTTAACAGTATCGATGTCAATCCCATATAACTCCGAAAACTTCTATGAGCTATTTCCATAGCTCATATGATGATATTTTCAAGGGAATTTTTCAAAGAGCATATCTAAACTAATATTATAAAGAGGAAAGATTTGATTGCTTGTTTGCATTGAATAGGCTCACGAACCTACTAGACCAATTTGAATTTTCTTTCACATTTAGAATCCTACATTATCCCTGATGAACATAGGCGATAGAATATTTTCAAAAAAGTTACGGATCCGTATGAAAACTTGGACAATATAACCCAACGTGTAAAAAAATCCATAAAAAAACCTTATATCGCGTACGCTGCGGAAATTATTGACAATGGAGCAAAGTGATGTACTACAGTTTTATAGAAGACATCAATATATACAAAAAAGTCCACGATACCATATGTCTTACTGTTACAGTTATGTCACAATAACTACATTATTCGTACCAAATAAATCACTTCGTATTCGAGGCTACATCAATACCTGTAAATTATTTTTTGAATTATAACATTCCCAAGTTCCATGTATGTTAAAATTTATAATTTTTGAAATTTTGTTAAATACCCGCGCGAAGCCGGGGCCGGCCGCTAGTATATGATAAAAGGAGTTTCTCTGGGAAAATTTATTGATGTCGTACATTTTACCAGCTGATCGACAGTGCCAACATCACATTCAATCGTTAAATAGGATAATTGTTCGGATCATTAAAAGAAGGAGAATATAATTTTTGTTGATTTAGACATTAGACATATCCCAGCAACTAGCAAGAGTAAAATAATAAGAAATTTTTCACTTATTAAATGAAAAATTTGTAGACCATATAAAACAAAAATAAAATCCTGACATGTTACTCATGCCAATGTTATTATCATTCTATGTGTGTATCTAGAGCACACAAGAAGCAAGGATAATTATTCGAATACAGATTACGAGAATTCTTGTATATGCTAGAAGAGTTATTTATAATAGGTGAAGATACTGATGAAAATTAGGACAGTATTGATTCGCACTAGCCTGCCTGTCATGCTAAAAAATAAGAATAATAAACCGCTAACTGCTTAACATTATTAAATATAAAATTATTAAATATAAAAATAAAGTTACAACAATTTATTTTTTAAATTTTAATATTACTGTCTACAAGAACATACGTATCCATAGGTTCTTTGATCTGTGTATCCATAGGTACAATGGATGGTTGTACTTACGGACAAATATGCTTTTTTGTGATAAAAATCCCTAAGACGAGATTTGTGCGGCTAAACTTTGTTGTTTACAGTTATTATTGTATCTTAACTATATGAAAAAATAATACAATAAAAATGTTAGGTATTCAAAAAAATTAAAAAATGTTTTTATATGAAAATCGAGGTTTCGTCAATTTTTTTTAAAATAGAGATGCGAACACGGAACGTATCACATCAATATTCTTACTATTTTCAAACTAAGCTAAACGCTTGTGCTATGAAAATAGGACCAACTTGATAGTCTGGAGTTAGGTTCGAACACATAATTAATTAATAATTTATTAAGTTAAACAATTAATTAATGACATGGCGTGACCTCAGTGAGCTGATGGGGATGAATTAATTTTAACAAGATTAAGGGTGGTAGCAGATCCCTAATAACGGAAAATTCATCTTAAAGTTTCATCCCTTCGGCTTATCACTATGGTAGCGACCGCTGCGGATTGATTAATATTCGTCAGAATATGAAGAATTTTTATAAATGTTTGAGTTTAACGAGTTAATTCTATGTTTATAGTAATAAAAAGGCTAGCCTTTGGCTCAGCTCCACTGATAGCAAAATAAATATTATTCTATCAATTAAAATTTTATTTTTTACTTATAATTCAACTGTTGAAGGCAAAAAGAACAAACAAAATCCAACGACATTGTGGTGGTCCGCTCTTTCCGTTTTTGTGTTTTCTTCTTACGTCGAGGTCACCATATTTGCGGGGTGGCCGTTATCCGGCTTCCACTGTTTATGCAAGTTGTGTAGAAATATCTCTATGGAAAAAGCGCAATCGGTTTTTGGATCGGCACTGGTGACTTGTATTATCTCGACCGGTTTGTATTTCTCATGGGAATCTTTTGTTACGGCGTTGGTTATTTTCGCTGTAGGTCAATTACAATTCAATTCAATTAGGTAGGGACGTTGTCCCCTAAAACACGACAAAACAAAAACACGAATGCATGTAATTTTGTCTTATTATAAGCATTAATTTCAAAATAATTCACAATTCTCACTCATAAGTCTGTGAACATGAGTGATTGTAAAAAAAACAAATTTACATATTATTTACCTGACATAATAATATAATCAACTTTCCTAATTTCAAATGTCTGTCTATCCATTGAACTCACTAAAATAATAACAACACAGATACTTTTTCACGGGTTTACGGCTAGTTATATTATAATCGGGTTTACGGCTAGTTATATTATAATCGGGTTTACGGCTAGTTATATTATAATCTCTACTAGCCATGAAAAATAACGGGACAACAAATGCAGGATTTTGAAGCTGAACATTCATGAATAGAAAACCATATGCTTTTTTTATAAATTGACCTTTTTCGCTTAAACCCAAAACCAAATATAATAAAAAGGTAATATAAAAATGTCTACATGTGTTATCGTGATATCGTTAGTGAATTCTAAGAAATTATTATATAATATCAGACAGTGTCTATATTCTTTGATTCGCGTATTTATATTTCTCGCGATTTGGTCTATATATATATATATATTTTCACAAGCTCTGCAAGGTGTTTGATAAGTCCACTTTTTTCGCAAATAACTTGTATTTAAGACTTAAAAACAGTTTTTCACGTAGGTAGGATTATTTGTGTTAAATGTGAATACTGAAATTGTTTGAAATTTTTATCGTATAGAATTGTATTTTTTGCCACAGAGTATTACCGTGAGTAGATGAGAAGGACAGCTCTTCCAGAAACAAGTAGTGAAAAGTAGTTCAAATATTGTGTGCGTAGCACAAAGATAAAATAAAAATTATATTATTAATAAAAACATATTGCACCAATGAAATGAAAAACATGCGTGAAGAAATAAAATTATTCACAATTATATTCAGCTTTTAACTTCGCATATTATAAACGATCAAACTCGAACCAATCTAACTTGCCCTATAAAGTCTCCACTAAACAGTCTAGTCACCCTGCCACAAAAACGTCTAAGGGATTAAATTTCCACAGACAAAAGTTATTTGCTCTGTGTTTAATCATACATTAATCCAGTAAGTCATTTCACGCATTATTTCTGGAACGAAACTTTCCAGAACTTTCCCTGTGTGTCGTGATAATATTTACATGTCTAGTACAACAAGATTCATAAGTAAATACATACATATTACAAGGCTGTGCACACTGAACCCATTTCGGGTTCATTATCGTACACCGCGAACGCACACATGCGCCATTCTGTCTCGAGTTTGACAGTGAAATCTGTGAGTTTGTCTTTTTGCTTAGTGCACTTTTGACATAAGCATGGTTAATATTAAAAAAACGAGCGAGCTTTACAGTAGTCGCATATGATGTGTAACATTTGACATCTCACAAGTAAAAATATCAATTGAGCACCGACAGAAATTAACATCAACATTTAAAAAAGCTAATGCCTATATATTTATTTATTAGTAAATACAAGTAAAGAAAATGTATGTGCATTTATTTATTATTTAATTTCACCGCACTAGGTAAGTACCGTATATCTATATACGCATTTTGTTTAGAAATGTGTTAGGTCAATTAATGAATTTATTTATTTTCGTAGATGGTGATAGTGTGCCGCCATACATATTGTATGAAAACTTTGAATGATTATTTGAAAATAATCACACTAAATTTGAGAATGTAAATCATTAAGGGTAGTTATGTTATAGGGTATAAACTATCAAATATAGTTATATTTTATAGTTTCGAAGATATAAGCCAAAATATTTCAAAGTTACAACATCCACACGCTTGACTCCAACTTTGCAACATATATACAAAATCAGAAGCATTGGCTGGTAGCATGAGTCTTCGCTGTTATGGCACTTGTTGGAAATTGATTCGTTTATAAACGATTTTTTTTTCATCGCGTGTGCTCCGCGCGTTCTCATTGGTTAAATGAAATTGTGCGCGTCTTATTTCCTGTTACGCATTTCCGTCCTTTTTCACGAAATTACAGATTGCAGGAGATACATCAAAAATCTGGCCATTTATCTCAAAAAGTATACGTCAAAAATGGAAGTTTAAATATAAGGATAGACAAGTCCGTTAACTATTATTTTTATTTTTGAATTTCAACATTAAGTAGTTTTTAATTATCAGTTATTTATTAATTAGTCAGACCAAAAAAAGATTATGGAAAATCAATCTTGAATATAATATATATACCTTTGTCTGTACTATTTGAAATCATACTTATTTTGAAGACAAGAAGAAATAATGTTTTCATTTTATCTAACCCTAGAACACTAATATTTAAAGTTTCAGATTCACTAAATATTAGTCTAATAAACTGAGGAAATGAAATTTAATAATTTTTATAATTATCATATTTATTAACAAAAAGTAGCTTACATTACACAACATGTTGTTTAATTTACCTACCTTATAATGACTATTCTAAAGCTAACTTAAGTAATTTTTTGCACTCGTTCACCACATTTCGTTCACTACAAATAAAGGTCTTGCTGGAGGAGCAAAGAGGTTATAAGACAAATAATAGAAATCTTTACTGTGATCTGAGTCTCCAACGGAGATTCTGCAACGATCTTTCCAATAGTCTTAGATGAATATTCATTGGGGACTCTTGGCGTCCCACTATAAGAGAGAAGTTTATTTTGATTTATTTTTTCAGAATTGTCACTAATGATAGTGTAAATCTTAGCTTGCGCACACGATAAGTACTCGCGGGTCACAATTAAATACCGAATACGTCGGGGTATGTAGTCTGTGAGACTAATGTTTAGTGATCTAGGGTTAATAATGAAAACGGAATGAGATTAGCTATTGGATTCTAGTTGCCGTTACGGATGGACATTCTAAATTGTTTATATTATACTTATAACTAATATTGTTTAATGTATGTTCTTTTTAATTTTATGTTATATTTTTTTAGGTAAAAACCTATACACATTGCTGCTCTTTACTTTATATTTTTTTTATTTTTATACTCATGCTTTGGTGCAATTCATGATACTTTAATATTTTGCTACTTATAACTTATATTGTTTCATGTATATTCATTTTAATTTTATGTTATATTTTTTATGTAAAAGCCTATACACATTGCTGCTTTATATTTTAATTTTTATACTCATGTTTTGGTGCTATACAGATATTGTTTAATTTATGTGCTTTTTGAAATTTATATTATATTCCTTATGTAAAAGCCTATACCTAATGGGGGTAAACAAATAAATAAATAAATAAGTATTATCGTAGATAAAATAATCTAATTACTGCTTGTCCCACATTATCGGTTTTATCTGTATAAACCAGAAATATCACAACTCTCCTCGCGTGCGCGCCCATCTTTACTTTTATACAAAAATGTTGGTTTCACAAATTTTCGAGAATGTTTGACTAGTGTTTATGGGTTTATGGGTTTTTTCGAGAATAGTCGAGTTGGTTCTAGATTCACGTAGATCGTTTAAGAGGCTTTGATAATGCGCATTTACTATTTTTTAGACTTTCCTGACCGAATGTTCTTTTATATTTTCTTAAATTTGTATATTTTTTATTTTATTATATCTTTATTGCGTACAGTAAAATAAAAATATTTTTTCTTTGTTCGTCACATTTAAAGGAGGTTTTTATTAATTGGATGTCGTAAAACAACACGGAACCATAAAATCAACAAAAGAGGGAGAGAGTTGATGAACTAAATGCTTTTAGGAACATTTAACTTTGTTATGTATAACATTAAGGAACTCAAAATCAACAAAAAGTTTCCAGTTAACGAACCAATTGCTTCTAGAAACAGTTTACTTTGTTATTAAGAATAGGTCGAGAGAAAATATTGCGCATTTCGTTGATTTAGACGATGGTGAAAATATTGTAATATAATGTAACAAATCTGCAAAAGTTACTTTTAATAATGAAATATTTTTAATATTTCTGAAGAATACCGCTATACAGCCAGCAGACCCCGGCCACTACCAATAAAACTTTGCGCCGCCGGCGATGCCAGCGGCACCTTTTCATCCCCTAAACCGGGGTTCCGTCAGCAATAAAAACATCGGATTGTCGGTGCACAGCAAAAGTCTATCTTTTATGACTTTGCGACAATTATTTTTATGAAGGCTAAGAGAAAGCGGCCGAAGTACATGTAACATCCAAAATGCAATGTGTGGGAACAAGACAGCCCTTAGCGAAAAATCACAGCAGAAAGAAAGGGATGCAAATCAAAAATTGGGTATAAAAGGTCTATCAGAACCCCAAAGAATTCAGAGTCGGAGGGGGTGAGCTGCCTGGACCTTGGCCACAATAGTGGTTAGTATACCGAGCAAACCCCGGAGTGTTGGAGGGGGAGGGCTCCCGGGCCCTCCCCTGGACGAGTCGCCCATAGATTCTGGGTCATCCCCTACCACGGATGACCTGATTACCTTGGGTGACTCGGAAAGAGTGGGGGCGAGCCACCATAGATTCTGGGTCATCCCGTAACACGGATGACCTGATTACCTTGGTGGGCTCGAGTAGGAGGAGGTGGGAGGGACGCTGCTGGACCCTGGCTACAATAGTAGCTGGTATACCGAGCGCCCTCCGGAGGAGGTGGGAGGTACGCTACTGGACCCTGGCTACAATCGTAGCTGGTATACCGAGCGACCGCCCGGAGGGAGTAGGAGGATGAAGCGCGGAGGTGGCCGGAAGAGGAGGGTCACTCCGCATCCGATATCTCCAGCCGGAGGTAACGGAGGGCTTCCGGGTCAGCGCAATAAGGGCTTTAGCCCCGACAACGCTGTCATCCCGGGAGTCCGAGGTGCCGCAGTGGCATCACGTCCATCAGGACCCGAGTAGGTGGGGCGCTCCGGAGGCGCACTTTGTGGCCAGGACCCACATAGCACCAGGATGGACTGGAGGAGGGCGCCGTGGATCTGCATTGCGGGGGGTCCGAAGGCTCCAGTCACGAGCGGTGCTGAGGCTGTGAAGGCAGCCTGAGTGTCTGGATGACACTGGAGCGCGCTGTGGAGGTATCCCGCCTGGAGGCGGGCGGGAAGTTCCCACGTAGCACCTGGCGGTGCTGAGGCTGTGAAGGCAGCCTGAGTGTCTGGATGACACTGAAGCGCGCTGTGGAGGTATCCCACCTGGAGGCGGGCGGGAAGTTCCCACGTAGCACCTGGCGGTGCTGAGGCTGTGAAGGCAGCCTGAGTGTCTGGATGACACTGGAGCGCGCTGTGGAGGTATCCCGCCTGGAGGCGGGCGGGAAGTTCCCACGACAATAACACATCTAGGTTTAGTTTAGGCTTAGTATAGGGGTTAATGGAGATCAGGTTAGTTTAGTATAGGCCTACTTAAGTTTAGTTAAGTCTAGTATGTATCTCCCTATTGTTCATGTAAATATTTGTATCTCTCTTGTTATTCTTATTCTTGCTTAATTTTTCATGTAAATATACAAGAATTACTGTCGACAGAACCAGACTTATTATTTTGTACCTTCTTTCCGAATATCAGCGACCCATGTGGATGGTTGTGCGTGTGTGTGTGACGGCACGCATGCAGCCAAGATAAGACCGCTCGGCTGTGCGGGTGGGTGCGAATCCCGCCCGCTGAAGGGCGCCGATCTTTGAGAGATCCGCGCCCCCCGCCCGGCGCTTTGAGAGAATGTGCCCGGGCGGGAGACGTCACACTGGTGTCAGAAGTGTAGATTAGCTGATATTTGGATTGGTACAAATTTGATTCTGGTTTTGTCTTATGTTTTGTTTTAAATTTACTATTTGTCAATTTCATGTTTTAATATTCTTTGATTTTTATGTTTATTTTGTAAGAGATATAATTTTCAATGAGGAAATATTGGTGTTTAAAATTTGTTCGATTGCAGATATATAGATTGTGCAGTAGTAAGTACGCACATTCATGATTTT
>JADDOH010013169.1:0-30948 GCA_016648135.1 Agrypnia vestita | reverse complement strand
GTTTACAAAATGAAAAACTTGAAATATCGCGTTATTTACGAGTACGAGTTCCACCGTGGCATCAGTGCTGCAGAAACGGCCCGAAGGATTAATGATGTGTATGGCGACGGTGCCGCAAAAGAAAACAAAGTGCGTTTTTGGTTCCAACGTTTTCGTTCTGGAAATTTCGACCTGCAGAACAAGCCCCGTGGACGGCCGGAGACCAAAGTTGATAATAAAGAATTGAAGGCTATTGTGGAAGCGAATCCATCGCAAACCACATCCGAGTTAGCTGCAGGCTGCGGTGTTAGTGATAAAACTGTTTTAATCCACTTGAAGCAAATTGGTAAGGTGAAAAAGCTGGAAAGGTGGGTACCTCACGAATTGAGTGAAGCAAATCAACAAACGCGCGTTGAGTGCTGCGTTGCATTACTCAACCGGCACAATAATGAAGGGATTTTAAATCTTAAATCTGGCCAGACGATTACGGCAGATGTCTATTGTCAGCAACTGCAAACCATGATGGAAAGAAAGCTGCTAAACAACCGAGGCTGGTTAATCGCTCTAGGCCACTGATGCTTCATGATAACGCTAGACCACACACTGCTCAACAGACGGCTACCAAATTAGAAGAGCTTCAATTGGAATGTCTAAGACATCCACCGTACTCTCTGGACCTTGCCCCAACCGATTATCATTTTTTTCGAAATTTGGATAACTTCTTGCAAAGAAAAAAATTCAACTCCGATGGGGCAGTACAAACCGCCTTCAAAGATTTTATTGATTCCCGTCCGAATGGTTTTTTTAGTAAAGGGATCGATGAACTACCTATGAGATGGCAAAAGTGCATAGATAGCAATGGTACATATTTTGATTAAATAAAACTATTATAATAAAAAAAATCGGCTTTATGTTCCTCCCATACTAAACGCCAATTTCATATGTAAGGACCTAATACATGTACGCAAAATTATGCTGCATCTGTTTGAAAAACAGTGAAAAGCTGCTTTTGAGTGTTTTTGAGTGAAAAGGAATAAAAATTACATTAAGGAAAATAATAAGGGATTACAGCGTAACTCACACTGCAAATTTCGTCCATTATAAGTGTTATCGTTGGCGCCTTTCTAAGTCAATAAGTTTTCATTTGTTCTGAGAGCAAAGAAAGTGAAATTGACCCCTGGACGGCCGCCAAGAACTTCCCCTCCGCGATGCGCGATGTTTCCAATTCACAGCCTCCCTTAAGACCTCTCAAAAGAGGACGCAGCCAGCAAGCGACGGGAACGCTTACAGATAAAACGCCATCTGTCGATTGTGAGAGAAGTCGCTTGTCGCACCGTCTCGCCAAATAGTTTACGTTAAGAGAATTGTGTCAAACAAAATAAATTTAATCAGTCTTCAAAGACAACTGAATAAAATACCGACAATGGTCCGCAACTAGACACCGGCGAAAGCTGTAATGTCTACAGTGGTCACCCCAGTTCTATCTTGTCGTAAGGTCAAAACAACAGTTTTGAGAAAAACGCATTCAAAGTTTGAAACCTATTTTCCAACCAAAGGAAACAATATTAATATTATTTTCTGAGTTAATGATAATATTCTAATTTTTATTACGTCATTTGCAAGAGAAAAAATAGATTTACCTAGTACCGTTTTTTATAATTTTTATATTAAAATTTGATAAAAATTGACGATACGACAAACATCCGCAATATTGCGACGAAAACTGATGATGATGATACGACACAATGGAACAGAAATATTTAAAGGAAAAAATAGTCATTTTAATGTTCTTTTATTAATTGTACGATTCAAAATAACAGAAAAAAATCGTTTTCATTTAAAAAAAATATATGAGAATTGAAATGATTTGATTAAAGTACTCTTTAACTTAATCTAAGCGATAATGAAATCATTTTTATGCTGGGGTAATAATAAAATAATAAAGAAATGCTAAATAAAAAATTAAAATAAAGGCAAAATCAATGATTTTTAAGTAAATTTTCGTAAAATATTTTATCTTTAGAAGAGATACCGGGCCAGATACGACAAGTGTGAGCCCAAATTGAATGTTACGACAAGATAGTACTAACTTTTTTAAAAAAAAATGTATTAACAAAAGATGAAATGGAGCATACGACAAGATAGAACTGATCAAATGCCAAAATTTCAGCACAGACGACAAAATAGAATTCTGTACCGACGAAACTAGAGTAGGTACAAGTAGGTAGAGCAAGTCTCAAAGCCTCACGCCATCACAATAAGTCAAAAACGACCTTACGACAAGGTAGAACTGGGGTGACGAAGTATGTCAGAATCGAGCAAGCTGAAGCTTATCAGGGAATGAAGAAATGAATCCCAGCGTGCGGCCTTCTCTGCTGGATCCTGACATTTTTATTTATTTATCGTGAATTTAAATACACATATGTAAAAAAATGAGCCACTCATCTCGGTAGGATGAACCTGTGCAAGATGAGCAACTTTTCAGCAAAATAAGTTTAAAATACCATATTAAATTGTTTAATTTATTAATTTATTACGCGCCGCGCCACACGCAGGTAGATGCCAGTTGGGCTCTTTCACAATAGAAACGTTAGATCTGTTTCTATTATATTTGTGAAGATTGCTCTATGATATGAGAATTCTAAGCAGGTAGAGGACCTTTATTATGGACCTGGAATCGATGATTTTATGTAAATTGAAAGATGTCGCGATTTGTTTATTGCTCAATTTTCAAACGCGTTTAACTCGAAACCGCATTTTGAAAATCGGTGACCTAAATATCTCGGCAACCACTAAACCGATCAACTTGAAATTAATAATGATCTAGTTTTTGTTGTAGGATTTCTTTTCAGTGACTTAGTTTTTTTTTGTGGCATAATAAACCTAAAATTTTCCCAAAAAAACGCTATTTTAAATTCAAACGTCCGCCATTTTGTAAAAAATCTATATTTTCAAAAACCCCTATGTCATAGACTAAATTATAGTGTGAGTTTTGATAACCTTTTTTTTTTATTCTGATGATTACAGATGAAATGGGAGTGGTCACCGCGTAGGACCTTTTTTTTCGGCAGTCGACAAAACCCAAGAATTTTCCGCCAATGTTGAATATTTTTTTATAATTTTTTTTTAACATATTCTTAAAAGTATGTTCTTTTATGTAGAAATGATACAAATCCTATAATTTGTATGGATTTTCTTTAAAAAATTCTCAAAAATTTCTTATTTTGAAAAAATTGACTGGTCGACTGTGCATGAAAATCGTTCCTCGACGTTCCTAGCAGTATGTTATCACCGGCGGCACAATAGACCCGCGCGCGTCGTGTTCCACGTGGGACCGCACAAAGGCGGTCCGCCCAGGTTTGGTCCGGACTCAACGAGGTATACAACGTTGTTTTTTGGCCAACGGCAGAGGAAAATGTCCCGGGATAACGAAGCACCGCTCGCGCCCTGCAATTTTATTCCCGGGATATATATTTTTTTATTTATTCACGGCGGGTTTATTTATTTATTAAGGCAATTGCCTGACAATGTGGGCAATTTTTTTTCATATTTTGTCTGGTGTTTTTGCATCAAATTTTTGTATGAAAAGATCATATTTAGACTTATTAATTAAGTTCATATTTAGACTTATTAATAAATTACCAAACCTACGATATTTTAAAAATGAAGAAAATCGCTCCAATTTGTGGTCCTCATGTGATTATCTTCAAATCTCACTGACAGTTGAAATCAGTAATATCGACCGAGGTTTTGAATTTTTTTATTTTTGGAACGAAGTTCCCTAATGCGGCTTGTGGTACGAATTGACTGGTAAAAATCGTCACGTAAGGAAAAAGCGTTATGCCTCCTTCATGCGAAACTGCCGCGGTTATTTTAATTCCTTCCGCCGTTGATGACGCCGAACTCAGGACGCTCAAACATGTATAAAGGTAAATGAAATGCAGGAAGTGATTGGCCAAGCTATCGTCAGTTGACAATTTCTTCCAACCAACCACGCAACGGTATACAATGTTACAGTAACAACACTAGCTCCGTGATAACGATACGAGCGGGAGATTTTATTTATTTATTATTATTTATTATTATCTTTATAACGCCCTTTAGGGCTTTTTCAATATATAGGTATAGAGTACATTAACATAATAGGTGTATAGTTTAGAGAAGAGAAAAAAAAAAACATAATGCATGTAAACATAGTAATGACAAAGTGAGATTTTTTTAAATATATGTTTGAATATTATACAGTTATTGGCAAAGACGTCCAGTAATTTATGGGAACAAAGACGAGGAATTTATTCTGCGTTTGAAAATAGTCTATGATCAGAATATTTTGAGTTTCTTCAACATCACACCATTCATCAAGATATATTAAAGATAAATTTATTTATTTTAGGAAAAGTTAGCGGCAAATCTTAAATTAACTTACAAGAGATAAAAAAATAGTAAATTATGCCAATTATAAACTTTCAATTAAAATTAATTATTAAATATATTAGCGAAGTGTGACATTATGACAATTTATAGTTTCATTTTATATTGATAAGGGTGGAGTGGGATGTAGGATTAGGATAAAGGAAAGGAGTTTGGAAGTATATGGGAATATAAATTAAGTCATCTAGTTAGGGGGCGATTGTGAAGTTAATTTCCGTTTAATGTCCCGAGTAATGAAGTTAATTTCCGTTTAATGTCCCGAGTAGTGAAGTTAATTTCCGTTTAATGTCCCGAGTAGTGAAGTTAATTTCCGTTTAATGTCCCGAGTAGTGAAGTTAATTTCCGTTTAATGTCCCGAATAGTCAAGTTAAAAATGTCTGTGTGATTGTAATTTACGTTAAATGAATTTGTGGATCTGTAGATGAATGAGTTTTGTTTAGAGTCGGTCTTGCAAAGAAGAAGACGAAAATTACGTAACTGATATAGATGCTGATTTAGATGCTGGATATACTGGAGTTAAAAATTGAAATAATTTTCAGGCGTATTCAATTGTAATGTTAATGATTCGGAAGAATCTCATATACACATATAAAATATATTGCTTTAAAACTCCAATAAAAAATGTAGATATTTCATTATTAATAGTGACATCTGTATTGGATTATGAGAATAAAAAACTTTTTACTGCAGGTGGCAGTAGTAAAAATATATTTTTCACACACGAAACAAGTTGTATGAGTTAAACAAATATACAAATTCCAAAAATTTGATATATGTGGTAGTCTATCATGGATGGAAATGGTGAACGTTACATTGTGATCACTTAAGCCAGGTCGTAAGCCCTATGAACACTCAAAAAGACTAACGTACCTACTTTCGCATATAAAATAAAAACTAAGCCATAAAATCAAGTTTTTATTATACTCCCTTTCTCATTTGTATTGTTTCCAATTTGATATTCTGTCAACATATTTTTCTTGCTTTAAGTTCATGTGAAAAATCTATTCCATGTGTATTATTATCCTTAAAACTTATAGAATATTGAAAACGTAATATTGATATAGGGGGGCTCGGCGTCGGCGAAACCGTCTGATCGGACCCATGGCTCGAGTCAGACTAGTTGAAGCAGGTTTCGCGCCTTCTCCACGCGTTGGGCACCTTTCTCATTTTTTATCATTTTTTATCGATCACGGGAAAAGGGTTAAAAATCGATCCAAAGTTTTTTCGGCAGACAAGCAGACACTACGAGTTAAAAGAAAGGGAGTAAATATAGCTTCGTCTCTATGAGACATCTATAATATATGTTGTGACATCAGTGCATGGTTAATTCCAACTGCATTGTTAATTCCGACTGCATTTTTAATTCCAACTGCATTGTTAATTCCAACTGCATTGTTAATTCCAACAGCATTGTTAATTCCAACTGCATTGTTAATTCCAACTGCATTGTTAATTCCAACAGCATTGTTAATTCCAACTGCATTGTTAATTCCAACTGCATTGTTAATTCCAACTGAATTGTTAATTCCAACTGCATTGTTAATTCCAACTGAATTGTTAATTCCAACTGAATTGTTAATTCCAACTGAATTGTTAATTCCAACTGAATTGTTAATTCCAACTGCATTGTTATTTCCAACTGCATTGTTAATTCCAACTGAATTGTTAATTCCAACTGCATTGTTAATTCCAACTGCATTGTTAATTCCAACTGCATTGTTAATTACAACTGCATTGTTAATTACAAATGCATTGTTAATTCCAACTGAATTGTTAATTCCAACTGCATTGTTAATTCCAACTGCATTGTTAATTCCAACTGCATTGTTAATTCCAACTGAATTGTTAATTCCAACTGCATTGTTAATTCCAACTGCATTGTTAATTCCAACTGCATTGTTTATTCCAACTGCATTGTTAATTCCAACTGCATTGTTAATTCCAACTGCATTGTTAATTCCAACTGCATTGTTAATGCCAACTGCATTGTTAATTACAATTGCATTGTTAATTCCAACTGCATTGTTAATTCTTACTGAATTGTTAATTCCAACTGCATTGTTAATTCCAACTGCATTGTTAATTCCAACTGCATTGTTAATTCCAACTGAATTGTTAATTCCAACTGAATTGTTAATTCCAACTGCATTGTTAATTCCAACTGAATTGTTAATTCCAACTGAATTGTTAGTTGCAAATGCACTTAGAATGAGGCGCTGAAGATTTAAGTATTATGAGTGGGGATGAACAGTGGATGTTTTACTGGGCGGTACTGGAACGACAGTGACAACTTCTGTAACAGTTTCAGAAATATCTGGTGGCTTGACCTAAATTTAAATTTGTGTATGAAAATAATACGTTGTTGTGTATTTCCAGTAATTTTAAATGGAATGAAATCATAAATACTCATTGAAATAATGCTGAAGCATCTTTGATATGTGACATGTGACTTCTAAAAATAAGGTAGTTTGATAAGGTTACAAATGACAATGTAATGATCGTTCAGACAACAAAAACTGAGAATCAATAATATATATTGTCCGTATCATGAGACCTCACTTAGGCTTTCACTAGTACCTGAATACTATATAAATCTCAGAATATTTTGAGTTTGCATTTTATCATCGCATTTTTGCATCGTAAATCAAGATATTGTCACGTGTCATGGTTGCAGGAGGTATTAATGAAAACGCTGGGATTTAATACAGGATTTATTGAATACCGATTAATTAATTAAACTAACGTACAAGGTCAAGAAGTATCGCTATCAAATGTAACGCTATTCCTTAATTTAAACTGTTTCGTAATTTATCACTTCTAAATAGACACTTTATATTCGCTTTAACACTTTATTCACCGTTCACTAGAATATTCCATCAATTTCCGCACTTATTAATTTCGCTTTGGTTTATCTCGCTACGTAAGAACTTTCTAGAATCGCTGTCGAATCACCGCTCGCTTGGCACCACTGGCTTCTCGCTGCTACCGCCCGATTGGCCGGCCTGACCTGCCGCTCGCGGCTACCTTCGCTTGTATTATCGCTGTCAACGCGCACGGAAAATAACTCACCCCTTACTCCCGTGTGTCGTATTTATATCGCTAATGCTATTATCCAGATGTTTCTAGTGTTTACTAGCAAGTACTCGTAAATTCCAGATGTTCCTGGAAAGTTGCAGACGTCACTCGGAAGTTGGAGGTGATTCCAGATCCTTCGGTAGTATTGTGCCAACTTCAAATAATTGTCACTTGACATAAGTGCCTGATTCGTTTTTAGCGTCGTTACAATACATTATAAATAGAATAGAATAGAAATAGAAATTATATGTTTATATGGGAAAGTAGGTATGGAAGTCTTTCGGTGTTCATGGGACTTACGACCTATCGTACTGTACTGTGTTCTGAAAAATTTGGACAAACTCAAAATATTCTGAATGTAAAAAACTGCTCTAAATAGGAGTTTAAAAAAATGAAATTATATTTCAGGCGTATTTATAACTATTTGTTTTTACTGCAGATTACCTAACTATTTGCAAAAATGATTGCTAACGTTCCATAACTGAAGAAGAAAAATTTTGTTAATTTCCTGATTGTGGCGATCGAGGCACGTGTGATTTCTAGCCGCGCGCATCGAGCGAATACCACAAATAGGAGGCCCGGTGCGGGCAGCCGCCATTCGACCGCCGCAAGTCTCTCACTGTTCCGTCAATGGTCGTAGCCTGCGCACGCACTTTGTATTGTACTCCGCGACAATCTTTTGTAACTTTGTGTCAATAGTCCACCGTTCGTAATCGTGAGTATAATTCACCACCCTGCATATGTCTACCCATCCTGCTACACCACACTACACAATACACTAGAATGCCTTATGCGTCACGCGCCAATACGAGAATATGCCTCTTGCGGGTGGACGCATTCTTCAGAATCGAACGCTCTCATCTCACACAATAACTCGCTATGTGGTTTTCCATGTTGCATTAATATTTACATAGTTTACCCAGGGGGTTAGAGATGAGCCTTAGTGTACACAGACTAACAATTTGTTTAACTTTAAGCTAAAGCCGTTACGGACCATCGCCAGCACGTTTCAACCATAACTGAATAAGCTGCCAATATGGCAGCTGTTCCCTAACTTCTTGAATAAAGTGAATTGTGCACAAAATGCACTTGTTGTGGTTAATATAAAAATTTCATATAAAAATATTGTTAAAATATAATATGCTAGTGCATGGGAATTAAAAATTGAAAATATTGATTTTCAAGCGTATTCTAGCAGATATGTAATAATTCAAAAGAATATCATAATATACAGGGTTATTTTGAAAACATTAATAACCTCGCAGGAATATATCCATTCCCTGATTATGAGTCGAAAATGTTCAAGCAGCCACGACCTAGTATCAATAGTTTTGGAGGTATCCGACATTAAAGTTTGCATTTTTCTTCAATATTTCTGAATTATTTTTTGTAAAACGTTGGACTATCATTAGAGTAACTTATATCGAATATGAAAATTTTATTCCCTTTAATATAAGTCAAAAAATAATAATAAAAACTTTCAAATTCCGATTGGAAAACATTCCAATTGGAATTTCTACAGGGTTTTTATCATTTTATTTAACTTGTATTGAAACGAATAAATTTTTCGTAATCGATATAAGTTACGGTAATGATAGTTCAACGTTTTATAAAAAATAAGTCGGTAATATTGAAAAAAAAAAGCAAATTTTGATATTGTATATTTACATAACTATTGATATTAGGTCAAGATTGCTTGAACATTTTAGACTCATAATCAAGGCAGGAATATAGTCCTGCGAGGTTATTAATATTTTCCAAATAACCCTGTATAACCCATGTTAATAAAGAATATTGCTAAAAAAACTCCACTTTGAAAAATAAAATGTAGAGGTACCATTACCAGTTGCGAAATCTATATATACTAATTTGTTAATGAAAAAAAATACCGACAGATGTCTTTAGCGTAGACCAGTGCTATATATGAAATGTTCTTGATTCGAACATATATATATATATAGAACTTTTGATATTGAAAAATTTGATAGTGTGTGGATGTTCTTACGATTGTGTAGAGTGATCACTTAAGCAACCTCACACAGGTTGTAAGCCCTGAGCCATCGTATAAAAGACTTCCATCCATTTTCTCATATATAAACAGCTTCGTCCCTGTGAGACTTATATACTTTATCCTTAATTAGTATAATAATACCGTAATGCTGGCTGTAGTGTGGTAGACAGAATAAAGAAAGGAGTGCTGAGATGGTTTGGTCATGTGGAACGTATGAGCGAGGAAAGGATGGTTAAGAAAATATATGAGGCGTGTGTTGAAGGCGACAAGAATAGAGGGCGTCCTCGAAAGACCTGGCACTACCAGATACTGCAAGTATTTGAGGATGGCTCTGTTAAAAGCCTTAACAACCATAGAACTTGTACGACTTGATTTCGATAACAGGGCATTTTTTACATACTTTTGAGGTTACACGTACACACACACATACACACAAATGCAAATTTATCTCAGATGTTCGGCCAAATACCTACTTTTGCGGTACTATTGTAAAATTGTTTTAATCATGGACACTAGAATTTCTGTATTTATTTATAACTGTTGCGAAAGCTGGTTTTTATTCTGTAAAATTACCTTTATTTTATAAAGGATTTATAATGAAAACTGTGTTTTTATGGATTAATATTTTTTTGTATTTTTTGTGTAGGTACTTGTGCTCAGTAAAATATAAAATAATATATAATACATTATTTAAAGCATCAGCATAAGCTTGAGTACTGAATAATCAAAATCTACAAAATCTACAAAATCTGTAAGTATGTAAGAAACACTTACCCCAACCTAACCTAACCTAACATAACCTAACCGAAAAAAATGTTTAATTTTTTTGTCGCATTGCCAAAAATGGACCTAGGCGCATGGAAACAGTGAAAATGACGGTTAAATTTCATCTCGTTTGGTCAAAATCTGTAAGTATGTGAGAAACACTTACCCCAACCTAACCTAACCTAACATAACCTAACCGAAAAAAATGTTTAATTTTTTTGTCGCATTGCCAAAAATGGACCTAGGCGCATGGAAACAGTGAAAATGACGGTTAAATTTCATCTCGTTTGGTCAAAATCTGTATCGAGAGTAAAATTTCTAATATTAATTATCTTAGCCCCAAAGTCCTAGATTTGAAATCTTTATATTATATTTCAATATTAATTTGGCGGTCTCCCGGGACTGGGGTCGGACCCCCGATCTATTGATCTGGCTCGTTGCTTCCGAGTCCCTAGACTAATACTGAAATTAATTTAATTGTATTCAGCTGTGAATGTAAGAGAGACGTATGTGATATTTTACGCAATTTTCAAGAGCAGCAAAAAACGTTAATTGCGACAATTACACGCATAAAGTATATAATTGTCTGCGTAACAATGTCCGTCACTAACATTACCAAGACGCTACGCTAAATGGCGCTGTTCTGACAGCATTAACTCGCGGCCTAAATATAAACTTGGCCGGTAGATTTCTGACTATGTTGTGAGTCTAAAATGTTCAAGAAACCATGACTTAATGTCAATAGTTATGGAGATATGCAATATCAAAGTTACTTATTTTGTTGACTTATTTTTTGCAAAAAGTTGAACTATCTTTACAGTAACTTATATCGATTATGAAAAATTCATTTGCTTCGATACAACTTAAATAAAATGATAAAAACCTTGTAAAAAATACTTTTTTCAATTTTTGCAAGGTTTTTATCATTTTATTCAACTTGTATTAAAGCGAATGAATTTTAATCGTCATAAGATACTGTAATAATAGAAGAAAAAGATGCAAACTTGGATATTGCATATCTGCATAACTATTGATATTAGGCCATGGTTGCTTGAACATTTTAGACTCATAACATTGTCAGGAATCTACTTGACAAGTTTCTGCTGCTAGCTCTGGTACACTCTGTATATAATTCTCCTTATAACAAAATGCTGAATCTAAATTCATTTTTCGTGTATTTTGCACATTTACCAAAAATATTGTATTGATATTTGATATTGCATATCTCCATCACTATTGACATTAGGCCATGGTTGCTTGAACATTTTAGATTCACACATAGTCAGGAATCTGAATTACTAGAAACGTTCTTCACAAATTACAATAAACTAATTCATATAAACAGAAACAGTTTGAAGTGCTACTGGTAATTGTAAATAATGAACTCAAAAATTCGAATAAGTTATTTAATAATTCAATAAACTGATTCAAATAATTAATAATTTTAAAAAATAATAACCGTAGATATCTAGTTAAATAACGCAATCAGATGATTGTCCAAGAAAATTGACAGTTGGAATACACACAAAACATTTACTATGTCAATGTAGTATGGATTTAGTAACAGTGTCGTGAGCACAGTTCTCACCAAGAATTTTACCTTTCAAGGAAACACGCTACAGTTCGAAGAATTTACTTGCTAACTACATAAAACCCGTTGACGTACAGACAGCGTGGATATATACGGCTTCAGAAGAAAAATATTCAGTTCAGTAATACTCTCTTAGAGATTCAAGGAACAAGTTTTTTGCGCGAAAATAAAACCTAAAACGAAAGCCTTAAAAATCTAACCGTAGACACGGAATACGGCCAGAATTTTAAATCGTCTCTTTCATAAGATAAGGATTATTTAATTAATATTTGTTTGTAAGAATGTTTAGTTTTTTTGCGTGTATATGCTGCAGGCAACTGGTAAATATAAATATATAAATTTCTTCGGGTTAACCTTTCATAGCCCACGCTCGCCAACAGCAATCGATGCTGGTCCTCGAGGGAGTAACCTAGCGACGATATCAATATCCACTGTCTGCCGACGGCCGGCTGTTCGCTATAATTATCTGACCCGAATTGCGATAGAGTATGTTTTTTCATCGTTAAATTTTCTCAGTAAAATGCGTCACAGTTCGATCAAGATCAGATCTGAATCACCTCACTACGAAGGAGATTAATCTCTTAGTGTATATTATAGATATCTCACAGAGACGAAACTGTATTAATTATGGGAAAGTAGGTATAGAAGTCATTTTTGGGTGTAACAGGACTTATGACCTGTCTTTAGGTAGGCTTAAGTGATCACTTTACACAATTGTGACATTCACCATTTCCACCCATGATAGAATATACCATGCTTATTCATTTTTTGGAAGTTGTATATATGTTCAAATTGCGTGAAGCTTTCATATATGAGTTGTAAGCGCCTTTTCATGCGGCCTGTACAAAGCCATTTTGATTCCCCTAAATCCCCACAGATGTCGCTAATGAGAAAATCTACAATTGATTTTACGGAATTTTGAAGACAATATACTTTTATTATGTGTAATGAAATTCATCCGAATACTTGCATTACACTAGGATACGCCAGGAAATATTATTTCCAATTTTTGTTAAATTCCTTTTTTTGACCAGTATTTACAATTCAGAATATTTTGAGTTTGTTCAAATCTTTCAGAACAGTGCTGGATTTATGTCATAGAGACATTATATAGGCGTATCCTAGTGTAATGCAAGTATTCGGATGAATTTCATTACACATAATAAAAGTATATTGCCTTCAAAATTCCGTAAAATCAATTGTAGATTTTCTCATTAGCGACATCTGTGGGGATTTAGGGGAATCAAAATGGCTTTGTACAGGCCGCATGAAAAGGCGCTTACAACTCATATATGAAAGCTTCACGCAATTTGAACATATATACAACTTCCAAAAAATGAATAAGCATGGTATATTCTATCATGGGTGGAAATGGTGAATGTCACAATTGTGTAAAGTGATCACTTAAGCCTACCTAAAGACAGGTCATAAGTCCTGTTACACCCAAAAATGACTTCTATACCTACTTTCCCATAATTAATACAGTTTCGTCTCTGTGAGATATCTATAATATACACTAATTGATTAATAATGTCTCTATGACATAAATCCAGCACTGTTCTGAAAGATTTGAACAAACTCAAAATATTCTGAGATTAATCTCCATCATCACGATTGGTCCCTTCGCCGGATTTCAAATGGGTTATCTAGATTCATTGGTCACTTAAACTTGCCTTCCCGGAGGGGGCGGGGGGGAGAGATCGCTAAATCAATAATTGTGCAAACGATTTCATTCTTATTTTTTCTTGTCTTCACGAAAATAGTGCAAAAGAGGGAGACAGCTATACTGCGCTGCATTCGTTGCCTGTTTGTAATGTGCGAACATTAATTCCGGCATTCGGACAAGAGACGTCCAGCGAGGTGGGTGTGGCCGCGTCGTCCGTCACGAACTTTTTATTAGAGATGGGAAAATTCGTTCAGTTCACTCGACTATTCGTTCGCCAGATTGTTCAGTCAAATGAACTGTTCACTTTAAATCGTTCAGTAGTTCTTTGGATTTTTGTAAAGTAAAGTGTTCAATTAGTAGATATCTTTTTTTCGATATATGTTTTCAAAGACCAAAAAAAAGGTCACCGGGGAAAAAGCAGATCGATATATCGAAGAACAATATCTATTTTTCCCGAAATAAAATTCGGTGACTACAAAAAAACAGATAAAATATATCGAATGAAAAAATCTGGTGCCCAAAAAGCTCAGAGACAAAAATATATTCAAAAAGATACTAATTCGATACTGAACTATTTTTGATGACTAAAAAAAGGTCAACGGAAAACAAAATAATACGCATATGCCGATAAAAGGTCGCCAAGAAAAATGTCGATCAGATCACGACAACATACTGTTCGCTGCCTAAAAGAATACATTTCCAAAAATCTTAGCAGAATTGCATGAATGATTTATTTTTCATCTACTGAACTAGTCAACGACTAGTTCATGTAAGTGAACACCACCGTTCGTTCGTTCAGTAAAGTGAACTGTTCTAAACAGTTCATTCATGAACGACACATCTCTACTTTTTATTATCATTTGTATGGATATGATCTGGGATATTTCAATACCCTGCCTCGGACTATACAAAAGTTTTGAACAATTAGTGACGAAAAGTTAGTGAAAAAAATCACTATAAAATGAGCCCCAAACTAAAAAATGACATTTCTTCTGCTAATTCTTTATTGCGACGCATCAATTAAATGATATTGTCACAACGTTATTGAAAATTTCTCGGCATTCAAAAGAGTCTAGAATAAGCAGCGGAAATGCCGACTAGATTCGCGAAACGTCTGGAAACCCGAAGCTGTGTATAAGCGGACCGACACCATCAATACACCCAGTTTAATTGTTATAGTTCGGCGATCGCATAGAAAAGGAAACTAGCAAAAGCTGCGTCATAGAGCGAATTGTAAACGACCGGCGAAAGTACATTACGAGAGTACCTACCGGGCGATCGATAGTGAATAAGTGCGATCACAGACGTGCGAATATTCTAAGATGAATATAAAGTGTTAAGATGAGTTATTAACGCTAGGTTCGTGTTCAGTGACTATTTGTGCTGAATAAAACTTTTTACTAATTTTTAGTGTTTTATTTGTCTACCACTGCCGCAATCCCGTGACATTATCGAAGTCTCTCGAATGGTCCGTATGAATCTAGAATCAACTGGACTAGTCTCACAATCACATGAAATATGGAGAAATTACCAGAAATACGGAGAAACTAATAGAACGTGTACCTAGGGAGTCGAATAACAGCGACAATAAATAAGAGGAGTACCTACTTAATAGTTTTGAAATAAGTGCGACCACATAGTGCAAATTACGAAAATGCCGTGAATTATTGCGAACCTGTGCGGAATATTTTAGTGACAATTAGTGTGAATTAACGAACGGTCCTCTGATGGAATTTGTGTTAGTAAAAAGTTTAATTGCTTTTAGTGTTTTATATATAAAACGTACAATGTAATTAAATTAGGAAAACTTACATTTTGGAAATTTTGGTGGACGCATTTATTACCTACTAAGTACATTTAGCCTTTTAATCATGTTTTCCTACAATTATTTTTACAGAGGTGACGAAATACATACCTTAACATCAATTTTTTTTTTTTTTTTAAAAAAATAGAGATGTGAACACGGAATACGTGTCACATCAATATTCTTACTATTTTCAAACTAAGCTAAGCGCTTGTACTATGAAAATAGGACTAACTTGCTAGTCTGGAGTGAGGATCGAACCCGCAACCTTTGGATCACGAGGCCAATGTCCTAACCACAAGACCAACAAGCTACTATTTTATAACTACTTTCTATGTAAGCTAGACCTACATGTGTATTATAATAAGTAGTTCATAATATATTTGTAGATGTTTCAAATCAAATTTAGAGTTTTCTCAAATTTATCAAAAACAAAATACTGCATTTTACCCCGAGGGGGAAATCATTAATCGAGATATATTATAAATGCCCCATAGAGACGAAGCTATTTTTTATATATGAAATCTTTTTGGGTGTACGGATCGCACGAATGATTTAAGTGATCACTTTACACAGTTTAACGTTCACCAATTCCACCCATGATAGACTACCGTATCTAGCAAATTTTTGGAAGTTATATATATGTTTAGCTTGCGCACTTTGTTTCGTATGTGAGTTGTATTTTTATTGCCGCCACCTGCAGTCATTTCCATAATCCAGTACAGATTTCACCGTTGATATCTATATTTTTAAAGCAACATTTTTTATACGTGAAAATGACATCCATTCGAATAACTAACATGTAAAGATCTTATCATGTAAAGTCGCCAGCTTTCTCTTGTATACAAATCAGAATAAATATTATTTGTTAATATTTAACATCACTTACCAATGCTAACAAAGCCAATTTTGACTTCCTCGTAATTATTGGAGTAATAATTTTATCTTTTAATCAAAGTACGAGAAAGTTATTATACTATTCATTGTTTGACTTTCTTCATCAAACATTTCTTATCTTTTTATACAGGGTGTAACTCAGCTAGTCCACAATACTTAACAAATGGATTTTTGCCTCGATTATGAGTCGAAAATGTTTAAGCAACCATGACCTTATATCAATAGTTAAGGAGATATGCGACATCAAAGTTGGCATTTTTTAAAATATTTCTGACTTATTTTTTCAAAACGTTAAACTATCATTACAGTAACTTATTTCTAATATGAAAAATTCATTCCCTTTAATACATGTCAAATAAAATGATAAAAACCTTCCAATTCCAATTGGAATTTTTTCAGTGTTTTTATTATTTTATTTAACTTTTATTGAAACGAATGAATTTTTCGTAATGGATATAAGTTACTGTAATGATATGTCAAGGTTTTGTAAAAATTAAGTCAGTATACCTCTTCACTTTTTAAGAAATCTATAAGACAAATCTATAAGACGTACTTGTATATTATCTAAATTTACACAAATCCATTATATACAATTGAATCTTTTAACATTTTTTTATTCATTTTCATTTATTGCATTTCTTTACTTTTACATTTGTTTGAGTTAAATTACATTATGTCTGTCTCACTAGAGAGCTCTGTGTTGAGACAGGCAAAGTTTACAATTATAACTTATATGTAAGTACATTTATACAAAATAGGTTAAAACAAAAAGTACATTTTGAACAAATAAGTTTTAAAAAAAGATTTATAATCGCCTACACTCAGGCACATGTAAATATACACTAATACAATCTCAATTTTTCTAATTCACAATTTGTTTGGATGAGTTTGCCAATAGCTGGTCGACCCATGTATTTTACCCAAATTTTAATAGTTGTTTTTACATTTTTCGGATTGTTCATTTCTGATAGATACCCTTTCCAGCATTGTATTGTACAGTTTCGGGCCTATGTGTTTGAAGTTCCTTTGTCCATACGTGGTTCGCGCTCTTGGGACTTGAATAGCATCTTTGTTTCTGCGTGTGTGTATAGTGTTTTGGGTGTGTGTGAAATGTGTTTGTTTATGTTTGCACATGTAATTTACGACAGTTTTGGCATATATTTGTCTAACATCAAAAACTTCTAATTTATTAAATATTTCGTCTGTACTTGTAGTAATCGGTGTTCCTAAGATTGTTTTTAAAATTGTTTTCTGGACAATAATTAAAGAATTAATTGCCGTTAACATCGCTCCTCCCCACGCAATTACTCCGTGTTCAATGATCGTCTGACATATAGCGTAGTACACTGTTTTCAAAAGTTTAATGTCGAGAAAATTTCTTATATTTCTGAGAAAGTAAAGTGTTTTTTTAATTTTATTGGCGATGAATTCTACATGGTCAGCCCATTTAAGTTTAACATCAATGATAAGGCCTAAGTATTTTATTTTCTCAGTGCGATCAATACAGGAGCACTGGCAGTTATCATCGTGGGGATTGGAGCAAGTGTGTACTTTTATTTTATATTCATTGGAAGGTTGAGTATTTTCTTTTATACTAGAAGTAAGATATTTGGTTTTGTTTGTGTCGAGTGTTAGAGCATTACTATCAAGCCAGGTTTTAGCAGCATTGATACCTATTTGTGCTTTTTTAAATGTAGATAGCCATGTATCAGCTTGGAATTGTAAAACAGTATCATCTGCAAAACAAATAACATTCTCATTTGTGAGAATTTTGCAAAGGTCATTTATATAGATCAAAAACAATAAAGGACCTAGTACGCTACCCTGTGGGACCCCGAAGCTAGTAACAAGAGGTTTGCTTGTGATATTATCAATTCTGACTTGTTGTCTTCTATCTGTAATATAACTTATGAACAGATCTAGTTCTTTGCCTGAGATACCAATTTTTTCTAACTTGTCAATTAATTTTGTGTGAGATATTGTATCAAAAGCCTTCGTAAGGTCGAGGAGGATTGATATACATTTTTGTCCCTTATCCAAATTAGTAATGATAAAATCAGTGACAGAGGCGATAGCTTTGGTTGTTCCCAAATTTCTTCTAAGACCAAATTGATTTCCTGAGATTATTTTATTTGTATCGAGGTAATTAACGAGTTGAAATTTTATAATTTTTTCAAAAATTTTTGATAGTGAGTTCAGCAGTGTAATAGGCCTATAATTGTTGATGTCAGATTTACTACCTGCTTTGTGTATTGGAATTATTAGCCCATGTTTTAGTGCAGAAGGAAAGTGTCCGGATTTCAGGCTTAAGTTGATTAAGTATTGAAGGGGCGTTAACAGATATAGATTTAATGATTTTAGGATTTTGGTCGTTATACCATCCGTACCAGAGGCATTAGTATTCTTTAAAGTATTAATCGCTTTTTCTATTTGAACTTTCTCTACATTTGTAAATGAAAATTTATGTCCCATATAATTTTGCTTATTGTTCCCAGGGTTGGTATCATTTGACCGGGAGGAAATTTGTCGGTCCCAATATTGGTAAAAAAATGGTTGGCATGATTGACGATTATGTCTGGGTTATTTTTAAAATAGATCGGTTTTCCATTAATTTGTAATTGATTAAGGACTGTTTCTTTTTTATTTTCACTATTGGTTGCCTCCCTCATGATTTGCCATATTTTTTTTGAGTCGCCATTACTATTGAGGATTTTTTGTTTGTAATGAATTTCTTTAGCTTTTTTTATTATTAGAGTGCAAATATTTCTGTATCTTTTGTAGAAGTTGTGAAGTGTGGTATCGTAGGGGTTGTTATGTGTATTTTTGTGTAATAAGTTTCTTTTTCTTATGCATTTGATTATGTTTTGAGTAATCCAAGGTTTGAGAGTTTTTTTGCTGGACGGAATGTTCATGTATTTTGTTGTTTTATTTTTGCTTATTGCTACTTGTAGATGTTCTATAAAGTAGTACCATGCTTTTTCGCAATTAGCAAGTTGGTAAAGGTAATGCCAATTTTGTTTTCAAAATAGGTTTTTAGGTTATTATAGTCTATTATTGAGTGGGGGGTGTTGAAATTCTGTATTAGTATTGTTGTTCTTAAATGATCTTAATGAAACCATGGTTGTGTAATGGTCGGTCATAGTTGATTTATATATAAGTGTTTTAATTTTGTTATTAGTTTTAATCAAGATGCGGTCTATACAGGATTTTGAGTCTTTTGTAATTCTAGTGAGGGAAGTTAAAGTGCTCATAATCCCGTGATAAGCTAGCATATTGGTACAATCATGTCTCTGTGGATGGCCATTATTGAGAATGTTGATATTTAGGTCCCCAGTTAAAACAATGTTTTTTTTAAAATAAAACACAAATAACTTTGTTTTCACCACTATATTAGATTAAAAAATCTACATGTTTCGAGAACAATGTTCTCTTCATCAGGATTATTGTGTACTAATCTTAAAAGTTGAAACAAGCAAATATGTTACGGTGAAGGAGCGGTTGAGGGGGTTGGTGCGGGGAGGGGGGGGTTCGAGGTGTTGATTATTATGGGTCATTTGGAATGTTAAGTGGAAAAATATTCAAAATAGGATTATGCAAAAATTTCGTCTGTGTATTTATTATATTAGACTTAATATTAACATTTTTCCTAATTTCGAGTATTTCTAAATTATTTATTTGAGGTATCTTATAGTTGAAATGTAAAAATTTTAAGCCTGTGTTAATATCAAATGTATGGTCAAATTCTATTAGATGTTTTGCGAAATCAGAATCAATATTGCTAGTTAATGCTTTGATATGTTCTTTAACCCTAGTTTCAAAATTTCTTTTTGTTTTGCCAATATAAAAATTATCGCAATCGTTACAATTAAGTCTATAAACTCCTGATTTCATGATAGGATTATCACTATCCTTGTTATTTAGTATGTATTTTTTTAATTTGTTACTCGTATAAAAGGCCGGCTGAATTGAGTTAGGAATATTTTTAGTTATTATTTGTGACAAATTGTTATCGACAAATAAAATTCTACGCCATTGTTTATTTCTATCTGTTGACTTAGGATAGATATATTGTTTAAAAATTTTTTGTGTTTTATTTTAATAATAATGTCATCACAAAGTTCAAGCCTTCATACAGAAGAAGAAAAAATATTCTTCGAACAGTTAATGTTTTTTTTATTGGAAAGTTTACTTAAATGAACATTTAGTTGCGTTAGAAATACAGAGATGTCGTGTATTGAGGGAGAGCGATAAATTGCTAAGATACAAGTATCATCGTGTAAATTTATTTGCAAACAGTTTGAATCCTGAAATATTATCTCCGATACAATGCAATGAAATTCATTTTTAACCAAGAACACTACACCGTCATTTTTTGTGTAGTGTTTGGAGGTGTTGTAGTGAGTGTAATGATTAAGATGTTTTGGTGAGTAAGATTCTGTGAGCCAGCATTCGGTAAGTATTATAACATGGAAGTTTACAGACAGACTATCTAGAAGGATTAGAAATTCATCAATATTTTTATTAATTGATCTAATGTTTTGATTAAGTATTTTCAGATTCTCTGTACCATTTATATAGTACTCACAAATTGTTGCGTCCGATGTTATAAAAGATTCATGTGTATTAATATCAATCATATCTATCAGTTCGTGAGCCATTATTATTATTATTATGAATATTAACTGACAAAATTTACTAAATATAGGGGAGCTCAGTGTTCAAAATTAGTGAAATACTCCTTTGACGTTTCAGTGCATAATGGTATGTGTGACAATGGGAGTGTAAATTTTGTTCAGTTACTCACCAAGTTTGGAGCGAAAAGAGTATTCGATCCAAATTTAGACAGGCAGTCGGAGCTCACATATATATATATTTTTTTAAATTTTTTTTATTAATTTTTTTTTTTTTTTACATCTCAGACCCACAAAACATCACATTGATATTTGTCTGTAGGTGCATCAATACATATATATATATATATAAATTGTATTTACCCGAAATACATTCATATTAATTAATTACAATAGATCTTATAAACTCAAATACAAATCAACAATACAAGAAAAAATACAAATATTACCAAAATCAAAACAAGTCCCTTTTATTTAATAACATATTCATTAATTCTGTATTTTGTTCTTTTTTTATTAATATCCATTTTGACACGACATGGGATTTTATTTAATATTTTTGGTATGCCATATTTTAATGTTCTTTGTACATAATTTATTTATGACCTTCGGTATTCTTAGTCCTTCTTTAACCGTAAATCTGGTACTATGTTTATTAATCAATCTATGCTTATATGTCCCATCTTCATGATATCGTGTAATTAGTTTGTACCACAAGATAGCATTAATTGGCAACAATTTTATTTAAGTCATCCGAATGTTTTATATAGATGACTCAATTATCGGGTGCTTTTTTAACCATAGTTTTGTCATTTTTAAACCACACAAACATGTATTTGTTTTCTTTACATTTTTGTTTGGTCTTCCATAATAGTTCTTTGTAGAAAGGCGATAAAATTTCACTAATATATATTTTGTCATTGTGATTAATATTTTTTTATTGTCTAGTAGTTGGCTCCTGATCTTGTTGTCCCCAAATTTTACCACAAGTTTAAGTGGGGCTCCCATTCGCCTATCAACGGTCCTCTTGACTTCTAAAATGTCTCGGCTTTGTATCTCCAATCCCGCTGCTGCTGCCGTCTGCAGGACAACCTCGGTGGGATGTTCGTTGTCGCTTTGTGGGATACCAGCAACTTCTAGAGAGTCTTTTTTGGTGTTTTGTTCAACTTCAGCTAGTCTGACTTCGAATTTTTTTATTATTTTGTTTTTTTCGTTTAGTTCCTTCCTCAAGACTTCCACTTCTGTTACTAATTTTGTTATGAGGTCCATTTTATTGTCTCTAAGTACCAGTGGCGTGCATCGCATACAAGCAAAAAAGCTGTGCATTAATAAAGATTCTGAGAAACAAATATTCATTAAATAATCCTTATCTTAAGAAAAAGTTGATTTAAAATTCTAGCCGTATTCCGTCCTAAGTTTCATTTCTGACGTTTCCATTTAACGTGACGTATTTGTTTTTTGTCGATTTAAAATTCTAGCCGTAATTCGTTTTACGACTAGAAGTTTTATTTCCGATTTTTCTGCGCTTAACTTTATGTCGAATCTTCATTTATTTCGCCAACCAATTTGTTCCACAGATATAGTCAAGTCGAGAAAAAATCGTGTATTTTTAATGCTGCGAGTTTTGTGTAGTAGCGTCCTTCTTCGAATGGTCCTATGCCAGGCGCACGTCATGCAGAAATGTTATTTTTTACAAATTCCACCCAAAACTTTCGGTGTAAATTTTGTCTTTTCTGTGGTAAATGTAAATACGAATACGACAAATATCATCTGTCATCTGTCATATAATGATATCATAAAATTTTTGATTTATTTTTGTTAAAAGAAACGTGTATCTGAAATTAGTATTGTTCCCGATTTAATTATATATAAATCGTCTTCGAAATATGTTGGAATTTTTCGCCATATTAGCTATACCTATATAAAATATTTATTTATTTAGAAAATATTGTTTACAATACTTCTTTTATTGTGCAGTTATTTTTGTGGATTGAAGCTACTCAAAATAGTTCATTGTATATAGTTAAAAATTTTTTTAAATGTATATACCCTTAAAGGTTTATGCGTATATATATAAATTTCTAATATAGGTATATAGTCGGTCACAGCATAACCTAAGTTTATACCCACTGCACGCCACTGATATTATCGTATTGCTTGCTAGTAAATTCACTCGATTTTCGCGTTTCTAAATTTTCATTGTCAATTTTGGCAAAAAGTTGAATTTTCATTTCTTTGAGTTTTACATCCATTTGTTTCGTGATGAATTCTGAGATATCGTTTGTGGAGGAGCAAGGAGAAGGGCTCCTTTACTTGCTGTTTGTTTTTCCGTGTGTGTAAATAAAATATTCCACTCAGGGCGAATAGGTCGTACACTGGTGCGTTCACTTTTGGTCACTCACTCAGTATCCACGCGAATATGACCCTTGCGAACAATTTATTACGCGATATCGGCTCTTATGACAGTTAAATATTCAACTTTCTTTATTTCGAACTCTGGAGGTAAGATAGTAATATCAATTGTGATTCGTGGACCAGAGTTTAGAAAAATATATATCACGGCAGGCAGGGAATACACTGTAACACACCTACTGTAGTTATTGTTGCAATTATGATATGAACAGTAATTTAAATTTACATAATTCTATTATATGTACATGTACCTTTTAACTGTATATCAGTCTTATGTTATTTTTTAAATTTATATTTTGTATATTTTGTAAAAGCACATAAGGGCGTCAAATAAATAAACAAATAAAAATATTCAGAATATTTTGAGTTTGTTCAAATCTTTCAGAAAATTTTGAGTTAATAGTCAAAATATTCTGAATTGTAAATACTGGTAAAAAGGAATTTAACGAAAATTGGAAATAATATTTCCTGGCGTATCCTAGTGTAATGCAAGTAATTCGGATGAATTTCATTACACAAAAAAAGTATATTGCTTCCAAAATTCCGCAATCAATTGTAGATTTTCTCATTAGCGACATCTGTGGGGATTTAGGGGAATGAAAATGGCTTTGTACAGGCCGCATGGAAAAGGCGCTTACAACTCATATATGAAAGCTTTCTACGCAATTTGAACATATATACAACTTCCAAAAAATGAATAAGCATGGTATATTCTATCATGGGTGGAAATGGCGAATGTTACAATTGTGTAAAGTGATCACTTAAGCCAACCATAAAAAGACAGGTCATAAGTCCTGTGTACACCCAAATGACTTCTATACCTACTTTCCCATAATTAATACAGTTTCGTCTCTGTGAGATATCTATAATATACACTAAATAAAAATATCTTTATTTAAAAAAAAATGCAAACTTTGATATTGCATAACTCCGTAACTATTGACATTAGGTCATAGTTGCTTGAACATTTTAGATTAAAAAAATAGCCAGGAATCTACCGGCCTAGTTTCTGCTGCTGTCTCTGGTACACCCTATATACACGTCATATACGGGCGCAACTCGGAACTCGGTAGCCATTATAGCATCTATCTCCGTGTATACAGTACATTTCTATACGTGAATGTATTATATTTTTTCTTCGCTCTGTAAAGTATAATCATAAATAAATTGCTGTTTCGTGTAAAGTTGATTCAACGAGTGGACTGCCCAAGACTTGGAGTTACTTTATATTTTGGGTAGCCAAGTTTGTGGGCTTCTTGACTGGATTACGCCTTCTCAAACACCCAAAAAGATTTCTATACTTTCTTTTCCATATATGAAAAATAGTTTCGTCTCTATGTGACATCTAAATTTATCTTGATTAAATTATTAGTGACCCGATAGCGCTTTAAACAGGTACAATTTACTTTTTTTTACTGGCAATACAAGGCCGGTAGCCATATTGTGAAAAGACTACTATCTATTAGGGATGGGTCGTCGACGTATTTACCGTCGACGAAACGAGACCGTCCACGTCCATCCATCGACGAGACGATCAACTAGTTGAATTCGTCAACTAGTTGACGCGTCAACTTCGTTACGCGGACGTCGCGGACATCCTATCTAAACATCGGGACGATGGTCAACTGTCTACGGTTCGACGCGACGCTGCTCGACGGCTCAACCGTTGGCTATTTTTATTACGTTAATTTTTAAAATTTAAGGAAGTTCGAAGGAATATAGTTTCGGGGAAAGTAAAACCGCTACTTGTGCTTATATGTAAAAAGAAATACTGTATTATTTATTTGTTTACGCACATTATAGGCTTTTAATATTGTTTTATATACTTCTTTCTATATATAATAAAGAAAGAAGTAGATATACACAACAATATCAGGTGTAAGCAGTAAAATATTAATACAAAAACAAATAAAATAATTAAACAGAATTTTTCTATTTTATACAGCGTAAAATTGGGAATTCACCGAAACGTCGCTCGTGCACATCGCAAAAAATCAAGTAAAAAATAATACATAATAGCTTATTAAACCTATCTCGCCCTACGCATGCATTCAAATTTCAAGTCTCTGTCATAGTTCGTGTACACAGATCTGCACTCTATGGTCGTGTACTTTAGAGTTGAAATGAAATTACCCGTCGAGCCGTCTATGGCGTCCACAGGTCGACAGCGAGAGATGAGAGAGAAATAAACGGAGACGTTTTGTCTTGCTCTCGCTCGTTGCTTTGCAATACGTTAAATCTCGAATCGTCCACCGACCACGGCGTCCGCCGTCCACCGTCTACGAATTCAACTAGTTCATGCGATAGACGTAAACCATCGACGCGTCGATGCAACGTCAACGGTTGATTTCAACTAGTCCGTCCATTCAACGCCCATCCCTAGAAAAGACTACTTTCTATCTCGTCTGTGGTTTATTTTCTATGGAGTGTAGATAGCCTCATTTGACATCTTTAATTTTTGGCGGCCTGTAAGTATTATTTTGTATATCGTAATTTCGATTCGTTTCTTTTGCTTCATGAGCTATGTTCAGTTATGTTTATTTGTTGAATGAGATGATTAAGGGCGAAGTTGTGAATCATTTTGTTTAACCCGGAAACAAAGGCGTCCGGTTGTAAAAAACCTGGATTTATTGTTACATTTATCCCGGGTTTGTCTTAAGAAATATTTTTGCATTTTTTTTATCTTTGGAATGTATACATTTATGATATGAGTGTAGAATTAAGTGGACATAGACATTAAAAACAGAGATATTAGATAATAAGTGATTGAAATAAAATATATGGGGGTAAAATTATGATGGTCGCACCGTTATTTTTACGGGTTACATATGGTACAGTTGTTTGAGATTAGTATCTGATTGTATCGTTATTATTAACTGTGATATAACTATTGTCTGTGTAGCATTGTCTGGTGCGTCTTTGTAGCACCGCTGTAAAAGGAACGCTCTTCCTTGCCTTCTGTGCGACGTTATATACATGTGAACTCTGGACAAATTATAAAAAGAGCAGCATAGAAAGACTTCGCATACAATATAACAACGCCTTTCGTATGATGTTTGGCCTTCCCAGATATTGCAGCGCTTCCGGTATGTTCACTGAGGGGCGTGTTCCCAACTTTGCAGCCCTCTTAAGATCCAGGGTGGCAGGGATGAGGGAAAGGATATACAGCTCCGGAAATATCCTTATCCTGGAAGCGCGCCTTACTCCAGCATCCAGCATCGACGCACACTGGAGAAAGATACTGGCCCCGCATAATTGACTTGTCATCGCTCGCTAAAGCCGATATTTTACCATATATTTCTTTTGATTACTTTTAATACTTCTGTTCTATTTTATATGATTTTACTATTTCTCTTTTGTTTTATATAATATTTTTAATGTGTGTATTTTCTTTTATATGGAATGTGTGGGATTGCACGAACCTCCCCACATTCTGGAATAAAGCTATATTTATTTATTTATTTATTGTCTGTATTGCCAATCATTGATACAATCAGATACAAATCTCAAACAACGGTTAGTATGACACCGGTTAAAGCTATCGAGAGAGTTCATAATGGATGGACGGATCGAGACATTTCTTTTTACCTCATCCACATTCATACATCTTCGTGTGCAAGCTCGACAATTTTTGAGTCTCCTGACAGGACCATCTTCCCATATATGGTTAACCTGATCGTGTCAAGTCTTTCGCAGCCACCCCAACCTTACCTAAACTAACCTAACCTAACATTTTAAATCCAATCCACGGTGCTTAGATCAGTGTCACAATTTTTTCTAATTTGTTCATTCTTTACTCTATCATAACTGCATTTACCACACATACGAGCGAGTAATCGTATTATCATCTCATCTACTCGTTCCATTCATTCATTCACTAGTATTTTTTTTTTATGTTTACTCCTTCTACACACAATGGAAATAAAAAATTTACCGTTTACGTTTTTTTGGTCTACTGTGCTTAGTGACAATTGATTTCTCATTCTCATTTTTGTTGAAGTTAAACTGTCCCTGTCCTTTTTCGTTAGTGGTACTTAAAAATGTAAATTTTTGTTTTGTCTAATATTATTAAATTGTTATGAGAAGGTATAGGTTTGATGATACCTTATCGTAACAATACGATCTCAAAAGTTTTAGAAACAGTTAAGGAATGAGATTTCATTGTATTTAATAAATAATAAAAAATAAATTTATGTTGTGACAAAGTTGTTTACTATTGTTGGGATTTTGTACCAAACAAGCAAATAAAAAAACTCTATCGGTGACAACGAATTTAGAAATAATTTAAGTAAATTTTTTTATTTAAATACGTTTTTTTTTCAGATAAAAGGTGACTCACTTAATCATGGCAAAGTTTGAAGGAGACTTAAAGCTCAACGATCACTTAAACGAGGCTTTACGAAATTGGGTCTCGAAAATGAAAATGAAAAATGTAACTTTTGTAATAACGAATGCCGTGAGCAAAGGTGACAACTACGTCAGTGAAATACACAGGGTTGAAGCTGAGTATTTAGATGAGGAAGATAAACAAAAAAAGATTAGTGTAATCGTTAAATCAATACCTGGTGACGCCACAAACGACGCTCCCCACGTCAAGGGTACCTTCTGCCGCGAAATTTTCGTGTACGAACAACTCTTCACTGCCATGGAAGACATTCAAAGTGAGTACCATGTCGAAGCAGATGAAAGATTCAAAACTATCAGGTGTTACGCTGCGTCCACGGAAGAATCAAAAGAGTACCTTATTTTGGAAGATCTAAAAACACTCAAATTCCAGCTCGCCGATAGATTCAAAAGCCTGAATTTCGATCAGGTCCGTTTGGTTGTGAAAGACTTGGCCAAATTCCACGCGATGTCGTTTGCTTTGAAGCGCCGTGACTTTGAGGCTTTCGTGAAACTGGTCGACAAGGTGACCGCGAAAGGCTTCCCGGAAGATCTGAAGAGTTACGTCAGGTTCGCCGTTGGTAAGGCGGAAGAAGTGCTCGACGACGAAGAGTGCAAGAGAAAGATGAAAGAATTCGGTAAAGATGTCGTGGAGATGAATATGAACCTGGGAAAGCACGTGGTAGACGACCCGTATAATGTCATTTGCCACGCCGATTGCTGGATCAACAATGTGATGTTCAGATACGAGGTTTGTATTTTTATTTTGCTTCACGTAATTTTGTAATCAATATTTGGCAGAGAGACGTATTCCAGATGACACTACAACGGCTAAAATATTGAGAGCGATCACTATGCCATAAAAATCAAAAGCGTGGATCGCCTTTTCTCAAACACCGATAATCACTCGCATTAATAAGAAGTATATTTACTTATAATTTATAGAAATTAACTTGGCACACACCACTTTTTTGTGAAATAAATTCAAAATGTTTCAAAGCCAATGGCTTCTTCGTCAGGATAACAAATGTACAAAATTAAATTTAAAAAATCGAAGTATAGATAATCAAAATATTAGAAAGTTATATATGGAAAATGAATAATAATAAAGTATCTACTTAACATATGTCATCAAATTGTAATTATAATGTCACCACAAAATAATTTTGCTGTGTTTGAAAAAGAATGTGTATTTACTTCACTGTGCGAAACTTTATCACCACAATTCTATAATAATTCTTTGCATTGCATAATAGTTCATGCATTGCATAATACTTTATGCATTGCACAATACTTAATGCATTGCATAATACATAATGCAATGCGTAATATATCACCACAATTCTATAATAATTCTTTGCATTGCATAATACTTAACCGAAGTATTGTTCGTTAAGTTCGTTAAGTATTGCCTCGTTATCGTTAAGTTCATTAAGTTCGTCAAGTATGACTTTGGTATGGTATTGCAAGGCAATACTTAACCTACATTTCAACACCCACTCATCAAATCAGCCCTGATGATGGATCCTGCAATGGGATCCGAAAGATCCGAAGAATATTCCAGAAATCTATACACAGAAAATTAAATCAATCCTTTGATTTTTTAGGACGGCAAAGCAGTTGAAGTTCGCCTGTTGGACTACCAAGTGATGCGCTTCTGGTCTCCAGTCAGAGACCTGAGCCATTTCATCTTCTTGACTACGGACGAGGAACTGAGGGCGGAGCATTACTCAGAAATATTCGAGTACTACTATGAACAGCTGAAGCGGCACCTGGGTCGTCTGGGGCTGACGGCAGAAGCAGTTTATCCTCAGCACGTGTACCAAGAGCAGCGGAGGACTTGCATGGAAGGAGGTCTGATGGCGGCCGTCGGCGCACTGCCGTTCATCTTGAGCAAGCGCGGAGAAACTCCGAACCTTAAAGACGTGTACGGAGACGATATCGATGTTACAAGAGTCAAATATTCAGAGGAAGTCGTCAAACGGTTGAGAGGAGTCGTCAAAGACTTTGTCAAGATGAAATTGATTTGAAATAAGCCTTTTTATACTTGTGCAAGTTTTAAAAATAATAAAGATATACCTAACAGAGTGTTAGTTAAATTTGTATAAACCACTACCAAATTTTAATTTCAATATCAATCAGATTTTAAGTTCAATTTAACTTTCACAAAAGATTTGGTAACACCCTCTTTAGACCCCGCCCCCTCTCACTCTCTATCCCTGGTAGATTCCTGATAGTTCTGTAGGCTAGTTAGTGCATGCTTGTCCTTGACAAGATTATCACGCATGTGACCAACCAGTCGATGGTTACATATGTATGATGGTTATATATGTACCTATCGGAAGAGTTACCGCTATGCTGAACAATATCGCTTTGGGTACTGATCTGTTCCATATCTCGTGAGTATTCCGAAGCGTGATTCTCCTACACCTTTGATATGAATCATTTTATATATGTTTAATATAATATATACGTTAATTCATCATTTATAACATTTACGATTTAAATGCATGTTTATTATGTAAATGTTATGTATAAAAATAAATTGAATCGGATTGTATTGATTCATACAACATTTTGTAGCCCCACTAGGAGACCCGCTAAATGAACATGTTCCACGTTTAAACGTTTAAAAAATATCGGTACATTTGTCTACATTTTAAACAAGTTCGCGTGTTGGGTAAATTTCGAATCAAACTCGATTTAAATCGGCCCCATTTTCATTTGCAAATTAGCATAATATAATTTCTTTATTTAGACGTCGTATCGTGGAATGTTTCCGCTGTACCAAGTTGCGATGGAACTCTAATTTGTTTTGCAAGGAAATGTTGTGCGCGGTGAGTTGACAGATTAAATAAGAATCCGCAGCGGTCGGCGCAGCACGGCATGTTGCAAGACGGCCGATTAGACCGAAAGGAAAAATAAATACGCAATACAAAATACACTATGATTCGTGTCAATTAAATACCTAGTAATCCTGCAATGGAAAATTCCAGCAATTGTGTTCTCAGAACATATAAAAGCACAGGCAGTAACATCCAAAAATTAAAATTAAAATAATGTTTTTACACCACCCAGAATAGGGCACGCAGAATCCTACAGTGGAGGCCCTGGAGGAAAAATAAAAGCGTCGGAAGACCTCCCAAAGGGTGGTCTGTCGACATAGTCCATCAAGCAGGAAGAACCTGGATGCGAAGGGGAGAAACAGAGATGAATGGAAGAGGCCCTCATCCAGCAGCGAAGGGAAGAAGGCTGAAGAAGAAGAATAATGTTTTTAATGCAGTTCTTCTTCTTTTCCTGTTA